>VWZP01010792.1:228309-350193 GCA_013396995.1 Dicaeum eximium | reverse complement strand
GGGGGGGGGGGAAGAAGAAAAAAAGTCATTGTTGTCTGTCTATTGACGAATTAAGTACTTCATAGCTGCACTTTTAGATTAGCCTTAAGACTTTGAATTCAGTCTTTGAATATCTGGAATACATAGAATTCTGGCATGCAACCAGCCCCCTTTGTAGTGAGGCTCTTTTATGCAAAAACAGCTGCAACTTTCATTAAGTGTTTGGATGCAGCCAAGCAAGACGGAACAGTTAAGATGTAATGAAAAAGTGATAGAAATTATGATCTTCATTATAAAATAATCACCCGGGAGAAGAAGTTGTCTTCTGCTCCTGTGGTGACATTCACTGCAATACCTATATCTGAAAGTAGCAGAATTTCAGAATTAAATTGCAGTTACTCATTTTTTCCACAAGTGCTTGATGTTTTCTGAGGACACAATACAAAGAGACAGTAGCCTTAACTTCAAAGTATTGAAATTTTTAGACATCATCAGGTCTTTGTTTTGTCAAACATGAAGAAACTCTTTTGAGCTGCACAAACATTTAACAGAAATGCAGCAATGAATCCTCATAAAACTGAAGTTACAGTTTAAAAAGTAGTTAATTACTTGCAGCAACTTGTGTCCAATAAATTTGCCTGTTCCCAACATTTTGTAATGATAAGTTCTTTAAAATTGGATTTTTTTCTATGACCTTATTATGTTATCATAAATTCTGCCAAACAATATTTTTTATTTCAATTTGTTATGTTGCATGTATATTTTCATCAATAAAAAATGTTGGAATAGCTGAACACCATATACACCAGATGGTTCCTCCTACGTAGATACCACATTTCTCCTACATCGATACTGTGGAGATTCCATGCACTCTAGAATAGTCAAAATAAAGGCCTTTTACTTCAGTGAGAAGCCCTTATTCATTACACTGAGCTGTAATAAGCAGGGTTCCTTTTAAAATTTTCATATTTTTTCTTATAATTTTTCATAGGGTGTACCTCATAGAATAGAATAGAATGGTTTTACTTTCTACATGTATCAAGTCAGTATATTTAGTAAGAAAGGAGTTCATTATGCTTTCATTAGGGAAAATCCTATATAATCAAGCTGAAAGTATCTCATGTGTACACCACTGTAGAGTGAAAATTCCACTTAATCTCTCCATAAAGTTTTCATATCTATTTCCATGTTTTTATTAACTATAGAGAACTTCTATTAAAAAAAAAAAATAATAGATCTACCATTGTGACCTTGACGTCCTAACAAGCCGATTGAAGTTCTTTCATTCCATCCAACCCTTCCATGATATACAGGCAGGTACCCATTCATCACATTGTTTATGATGTACCAGAAACAATTCATTGCAATTTTTTGGTCTGTATCTTGTATCTTTTTATTTGAAACTAAGATAAAGTAACATACACTAATGGTATGTTATAGACAATAACATTCCCCTTTGGTATGCTGCATATATATATACATATATTAATGAAGGGCCTACTCAAAGTAAGTTACCTTTATATACTATGACAGAATCCCTGAATGTTTTGGGTTGGAAGGGACCTCCAGAGGTCATCTTGTTCAACTCCTTAGCTCAAGCTGGTTTCTGAGGAACATGTTGTGGGAGACTGGAGGGTGGCTGGCTCAAGACATTTAGGGTGCGTGTGTAGGGGAAGGGGCAGGTCAGGCCTTGCCCTGGTAAGGCTGTGCCCCATTCTGCACACCCTATTCCCCAGGCTGGTATCCCAGCCTGGCAGTGGCCATCAGCCCACAGTGCTCCACACCTGCCTCTGTAGCCCCCATCTAGCCCCAAGTGGGCAGATGAATGAAAGTCCCACCTGGGAGAAGGGCCCAGGAAAGCCAAAGGATATTTAACCCATGACGTGAGGCAAGTGCACATTTTGACCTTACTTCTTGGAATTCTGTCAGCTGAACACTGCTAGGACTAGGAGTGCTAGCTATACTTGTTCTTTTCTATGTATATTCTCTTTCTTCTTCTAATTCCCTCTTCCCAGAGTTTTGAGTAACATAAAATCAGATGGGTTTAGAGTTTTCCCAGTTGAAATGGCCTAAGTTAGTGCTTTGTGGAATGTTTTATGTTGACTGAATGCTGCCTCGAGCTTTTTGCCAAGGTTCTCTGATCTTCTGAAGTTGACAGTAAAGTTTTTTATTGTTTTGACCTCTTGAGCATACCTTGCCAGTGTTTCTGTAGTGCATCTAATTCATAGTACGTGAACAAAGAGTAAGATCTTCTAAGAGACTCAGAGCAAGTCTTTGGGCTCTTACAAATGTCTAGACAGCTTTTGCATTTCAACAAGAACAGCTTGTAGTTTTGCTTATCTGCGTGAACATTAAAGAAGAATTCCTTTATGTCCAGGTAGAACATCCTGTATTTCATGTTTTGGCCATTGCCTGCTGATCTCATGGATGTGAGGGTCTCTGTATTCTTGTGGTGGCTCTGGCTGGGATGGAGTTAGCTTTTGCCATGGCAGCCCCTGTGGTGCTGATATTTGCATTTGTGGCTAAACCAGCGTTGATCACATACCAGTGTTTTGTCTGTTGCTGAATACTTAAATGGACAGCATCAAGACTTCCACTTCATCCTCTCTCCAGCCTCTCCTTCCCACAAAAGCTAGAGGGCTGGGGATGGGTAAGAGGTTGGGAGGGGACGTAGCTGGGGCAGCTGACCCAAACTGACCGAAGTGGTGTTCCACACACTGTAATAGCCTACAGTGTATTCCACACTGTATAATAGCCTACAACATAATCATAAAGGCTGAGGGAAAAGGGGAGGATTTTTGTGATTTTTTTAACCACACAGACTTTTGTGGTTATGTAATTTGTCTTCCCAAGAAACTGCTATTCATGTAGAAGCCTTTCTTTCCTAACAAGTGGATGGGTGTCTTGGTGTTGCTGGAAAATAATGAACAAAATCCTTTTTTTATATTTGCTTCTATGTGCAGTTTTTGCTTTTCCTTTTAAATTGTCTTTATCTCAATCCATGAGCTGTTCCATCTTATTTTCTTCCTCTGCCCCATTAAAAAGGGGTAGCATCTGGTTGAGGTTCTCATAGCCAAGCAGCCACCCCACTCTACATCCTCCCTTCTGATATTTGTATACATTGATATGATCGTCTGAGCCTTCTCTTCTTCAGGCTGAATTAAAGAAATTAAACCATAATTTCTTGTGGTTTAAGATTAAAAAGATAAAACTTTCAGAAAGAATAAGCAGAGGCTCTGACTTCAAAGACTTTCTCTTTGAGCAAAATGAAATTATGCAAAAGAATTTTTTGTTTACATATTATTTTATATACATACAATTCTGTGCCTTCCCAAATACAGCATCTGTGTGACAATATCTGGAATTACTGTGTATTATAGCAGTTTTTTCCAGCCCATATTCAGGAGAGTTATATTTTTAAAAATAAACCTTGAGAAATATTTGTTTTCTCAGTGCATTGAAATGGAAATCTAGTCAGAAAAACATCCTTAAAGCAGTCTTCAGGAAATATTGGCAGAGAACATATGGACCCTGTACTTGTGTTAGGTGTGGAAGAAACAGGTTTAAAATAAATAAACTGAACTGGACAAAGGGCACATTTCAGGGAAAAGTCTTGATTCCTGAGCTACTAATTTTACTTGTTTGCCTTCAGCTTCTATTTTAAGACGACTTGGGTTACATGCTGGGATGGTAAGCTGGAGTGATCACAAGAAAGTAGGCTACTACTTAAAATAAATTCTTAATACTTGACACTTTAAGTCAAATCAGAAAATTATATCTGTCTATATGTTAGATGAATTTAATTACTACCTATACCTGAACCTCATATTCAAAATTTAAAAGTTGCTTGGAGGTTATAGTAGGCAAAAAATAATTTGTGAATAATGTCAGGGACCAGGTATTTGTGTGTGTAAATGTTCAAAATTGAACTTCTGATTTCTCAAGCAGAAACCTGCTTGCTAGCTACAATTTGTTTACGCTGGCTATACATTTTGGGTAAAATGTGAGCTAAGGAAATAAATCCTGAATCCTTCAAATAATAAAAAATGAGAGAGAATTATCAATTAGAAGGCTGTTCATAGGTTCTTCACATACAATACTTAGACACAGACAACACTGATCTTTAAGTCCTGGAAAGGAGGTGAAGAGTGCTGTTGAAGAAAGGGGTCTGGGAAGTGGCAGAAAATCTGTGCAATCAGGGAGATTAGTTAAGCCTGGAGCTTAACTAGTAACACCTGGGACTGGTAACTGCAAACAGGTGCCACAACAGAAGCCAGTATGAGTTTTTGTCTGACTGAAAACAGTGTCTTCACTTGGGGAAGAGAGGGCTAGGTCTGAGCAATATAACTCTAGATCCCATCTAGGAAGGTGAAGACTCTAGTAGAATAGCCTAGTTTCAGAATGTACTGGCTTATAAATTCTGAAAGTAATCTATATATATCCACTACAGTTGTGGGTGGCTTTTTTTTGGTTTGTTTTGTTTTTTGGTTTTTTTTTTACTTTGTCCCATCTGTAACAAGTGTCTAGTTTTGTTTTAAAAAGAAGTTTTAAAGGAAGAAAAAAGAAAAAAAGGCTAAGCCACATATCATGGATCTTCTTTAATAATTATGTCAAAGTCAGACTTTATTATTTGAGGTATGAATGGCTCCTCCTTACAGATTGTTTTCGGGACCAAACCTAACAAAGTGACTGTAAGGCTGACTCTTGGCTGTCATGGATACATGTAGAGCTTTATGAAACCATTCTAATTGTATCACTTTCATATTCTGTAATAATATTAATAAATAATTTTATAGATAGTGGCACTCCTGTCTGCTGAGGAACTGATGGGGCATTTTCCTTGTTACATCCAGTTGTTTAGGTTACTGATTAAAGTTGTTTGTTAGGGAAATACTTTTTTTTATCATCAACCTGTTACAGTTAAGTTTTCAAATTAGGATGTTCAAAAGTTGCTCTTGATGACCTGGTGCACAAAACAATTCTAGATTATTCATTACAAACAACAATATGACTTAAGAAAAGAAAGACTTACTAGATGTTTATTTTTGTGAATACAGAATATTCCTATTTATTTATTTCTCTTCTTTCATAACTTCTTCTCCAAAGTAATATTTCCACTTGATGATTTTACAAAATTTACTTCATGTTGTATTTTTTGAGAAACCATGACTGGAATTTAGCCAGATATCTGACACAGATAGACACATATAGCACAAATAGGGAGTACTTTACCTCCATCTTAGTACAGTTTTTGCAATCAGAAAATGTCTATTAATATCAAGTATACTAGTCTTGCTAAAAAGGACATGTACAAATTCTTAGGAGGGAAAGTATAAAGGAAATACAAGACAAGTAGGCCTGGGAGGAAAGAGGCACTCTCTAAAACTGCTGACTAAAAGCACTTTGTGAGGGAAAGGGCCAGAATTATGTTCTAAAACAAACAAAGAGAAAATATAGCAGAACAGTTCAAAGAAAAATGCTCTGAAAGAATTTACTGCCTTGTGGCTAGAGGTGACATTGAAAGTAACATGGACACAAGTTGATTAAGCTGCTGTCAACGCATTTGGCCCCAGGAATCAGTTACTATTGATTTACAGCTTACAGTAAAGGAAAAAAATGCAGAAACTTACAAAAAGAGCTGTATTCAGTAAATTCTATTAGCATATTCACTGCAAAGGATGAAAAAAACAAGTTGGAATTAATCTAAAGAAAAATTCACATCAAAAGACTCTGTTAGAACCAAAAGTTCCCTTTGTATTGCAAGCCCATGAGAAAAATGAAAGCACAATAGATATTTTTTTATTATTTTTTATTTTCTGCATTCTTAAAATAGTAGACTTTTTAAAAACAGTATTTAGTATATTAAATCAGTGTTTTTCTAAAAATAAAATATGACTGTTTCGTTCATAAAACATTCACAGCATGTTTATTTAGACATTCCGAAATGCAAAACACGACCCCTCTTCCCTGAATAAGTGATTGGCTTCTCAACTGTTTGGACCCAAATATGAATAGAAGCCAGTCAGGCCTGCAGAACATGATGTGCCTGTCACATGGGGAGCTAGAGCTGCCAGGAGAATTGTCAAAGACTATCACAAAGCACCTTGCAAAAAGAGATGCAGATACTGCTACTGTAGAAATACAAATGGAAAAACAGGAGTTTTAGCAGCCATAGCTCATGTAAATGGGCTATCAATTAAAATGAAATTAAAGTATGGACAGCATAATTTAAAATACCAAGACTTGATAACTGATGCTTTAGTAAAATTTAGTTATGTGAATTCTACAGACAGTCACATAGAAATGATTTTTAAAAGCCAGGTGTTTCTTTCCCACATGATATTATATGGAAAAACACTTTTACTCTAAGAATGTATCTAAAGGTATCCTCTACCCACTTAAGCACACTGCAGGGCTGCAACCCTACCTTTAGTTCATATTTCTGTATCTAATTTTTTTAACAGTTACAGATAGCAGTACATTTTCTTCTTTCTTATAGTTTTTGTTGGTTGGATGTTTGAGCTGCAAATTATGTGGTGAATCATTTCATTAGACCTTTATAATTTTTTTTTCTTTATCAAAATAGAGGTAATAAAAACTGGTTTGATATTGAAGGTATGTTGTGTGTCTTGATTGCTCAATACAGTTTCTAATTTATAATTTTGCTACATTTTCTTTCTAGCCCAGCACATGCAGAAGAAAGAAGGAAAACATGTAGTTGTCCTTTTCTTGAAAACTGAAAAAATACCTGAAGCAGCTGGATCTGCTCAAATGAGAAGTTATAACAGACAGGGGCTTGGAACATCAGCCAGATATTTTTTACATGTTTGAGACATACAAACTCAAGCTAGATATCATGAGCTATGAAAATTAATAAGGTGCCCAGGAGAATGGATAGTCTATCATGGAAAAGAGTAAAAATACTCATTTTGTGAAGCTAATAAATAATTTGTGAAAGAGGATATGGTAGCTACTCTGGGATAAATGAGGAACAATAAGGTTTTATTAAGCTTCAGGATAGTACTGTGGCAGCAGTGTCTTATAAGATAAATAGTCCTTCCTGAAGTTTATCAGTCTACCCTTCACCTAGTATGACATGTCAGATAAGAATAAATGAGTATCTCTGAGGAGAGGCAGTGAGTGTACGAGATAGTGAGGTGGTTCCAAGTATCAGAATTGTAGTGACACTATCTTAGACCACACTGCTTCCTCAGTTACTAAATTGAACTACTCTGATAAATATAGCCTCCTGGAGAAGTGAAAGTGCTACATAACTCAATCATTTTACTATGCTCTGGAGATTTTAGGTAGTGTGAACTGAGGAGATTTTAGGTAGTGTGAATCGTGCGATCTCATCCACACATGCAATCCTGCTCCACATAACCAGCTGTCTGAAGTAACAAGTTGCTATAACAGATTTATTAAATAACATGGTTACAAGTTTAGCAATCTGCTTGTTTGTTCCTGCAGGCTGGGTTCTCACTATTTGCTGGGAAGTTTTTACTTCAGAAACTTGCAACTGTAGGAATGATTTTTCTCTTTCTGCAAACTCAGTGAATAGTTTCTGCTGAGCTTTGTAACGCTACAGAAATTTAACAGAACTTTCATCCACCATGCAAGTTTTCTTTTATGTGCAGACATTTTAATTTTGGGGAATGTAAAAGTAACTTGATCTCACTCATGTTAGCAGAAAACAATTAACTTAATGAAACATAAGCATATAAGATGAAATTCAACTTAATACTAGAGGTCAGAAGGTAGTTTTTATTTAAGTGTTCTCACCTCTCTGAATAAGAACTGTCAAAAAGCAGGAAAATTATCTCAGGGAAATACGTCTGGATCATAAGATTTCATATTGCACTACTCTATTCAAAAACGGGAAAAGGAATCTTTTAAATTTCTCTTTTAGCATACACTGGAGAGACAGAGGCCATCTCCACTGAGATCTGAACTCATGTGCCTAAATTTGTTATTTTCTATTTTTGCAAGGGAAAAGAGAGGTAGATGGAATCCTGCCCTTTGATTCTCTGTAAAAACTAATATTCTTATGCAAATTTATATCAATTGCTCTTTTTAAGAAAGAGGTATTTTATTAAAATAAAACCCATTTTATTAAATCACAAATAGTCATCAAAGACTAACTCTTTTTTTTAGTAAGTGATGCAGAATGACTTCTTTTCTTTTGGACATATAGCTACATTTGCTTTACCAGACCTAACTTATCAAAGAACCAGTCTGTTTCATATGATTGGTATAGTTACCTTTTTCTTATCAATTAGTGATATGGTTTTCTGTAGATAAGTTTTTGGTTATGGAGGCTGTTGACAAAAATTCTGAAGCATGTTTGCCTTAGTAACTATCCTGGTAAAATGCTATTAGCATTTTTTAAAAATTTCATTGGCATCTTTTATAGACAGGTATTTCCTGAATTATTTTGGTTTGTCTGCTTCTTATTATGTGTCATTTGTCATCAGAGCCTGATGATTGTATCTTTCAGGCAGAGTGTTAAAAACAGAGCTTATGCCTTGGGACTGGGTTCATTCTAAGACAGATCACTAAAAGCTAGTTGGTGGGATTTTCTGGAAACTACGAGATTTGGAGGCTTGTTTGGACAAGTGTGAAATTAAGGATATCCTACTGTTTTCATCACACTTACCCTGAAGTGTTTCACAGTTGGTCATACTCATTTTGAGCTATTTTGTACTTGACACTAAAACAAAAGGCCAGTTTAGTATTCCAAGCAGTGCAATGTGTAAAATCAGCTTTAAGTTTATTAGAAAGTACATCAAACATACATAGAGCTTAATAAACAATGTAATGAGGATATATGATATGACAAAACATGCAATTTCTTGTGAGAAGGCATAGATGAAAGTTCTGTGTTGGACTCATTAGATATGGTACATCTTGGCAGATGGTATTTCACCAGTGATAACAGCAGCACTGTCTTTAACAATAAATTTCTTATATAATATTTTGAATGTAAATTCACACAGTAGCTTGTACAAAGCTAACACTAAACTAACAAAGCTAAAATAAAGTTCAGTGGAAGCCTTTGCCATTGCTTTCAGAGACTTTGGAAAAACCTTAAGTGAGATGTTAAAAGTAGTCAAATGAAGAAAAATATATTTAATGAGATGTCATTGTTTTAAGGAATATTGATAACAAAAGACAAGAAATCATGGTGAACTAGAATGGGCAGGTGGGCAGGTAAGTCTAAAGTGTAGAAAACTTTTGGAACAGGAATTAAGAGGGAGCTCAAGTAATAAATAGAGACAGAGAAGGAGTGTATAAATATGAAGAGGAATTTGGAAAGACACATTAAAAGTGTCAGGTTCTTTCATTTCTCATGATCTATAACATGGTGCAGAAAGACTGCAGAAAATAAAATATTATACTCCTAGGTGATCAAGAAAGTAGTGAGATTTTCAAATAGCATGACCAATTATTGAAATAATGCTTAAAGCTTGCAAGTCTTTTTCATCATGCCCATACCATGGCTGGGGCAAATATAAGCAAGAAAGGAAACACAATTCAATAGGTGAGAACCTGATCACTAAATAAAACATTTCTTTCCTGCCAAAATAGTGCTCACTTCAAAATTAGTACACTGCAGTTTAGACTTGCCCACCATGTGTGATTATAGGAAAGTCTGCCTTATTACTTATTGGTGTCAGAAAACAGCTCAATATTTGTGAAGGAGCCAAGTACTTAGCATAAGAATGAAACAATTGTTTCCATCATCAAAGATAATCACTGAATGATTAGCAGATTTTTAAAACTATATTATAATAAAATTATGAAATTATTCTATTCAATCAGTTAATCCTAATGCTCTAAGGACCTTCCTGTACAATTAACATACATCCTCCAGTGATACAACTGCAGACAGCAAAAAATCCCTAAATGTATAACTTTCACATTTCCCTTATAGAATTGTAATAATGTAGAACTTACTTCAGATAATCCTTAGGCTTGTGATAGTGTTTTCTCCACAGTTTTGATATTTTTCTAAAGATTAATCAAAAAGTAGTTGAAAAGAAAGCAAAATAAAGAATCTTTTGTACTTCATATTTCTTAGCCCATATAGATTTTTGTTGCTTTTCTTTCAAAAGTTATTAATTTCTCTTCATTTAAGGTTCTAGCTGTGTTGATCTATTTTAAGGTAATCTATTAATCTATTTTAAGATATTTTAATCTGTTAATCTACTTTAAGATAAAAAGTTCTGAATTCTTATTTAACCATAGTGGGAAAATATATATATATTTTAGAAATAATTAAGGGAAATAACAATCCCTCTAGGGCACATCCAAGACTCATATTAATTAATTTTAAAAGGCTAACATTATATCTCCATCCTGATCTACTGACAGAACAGAAAGTAAAGAGCCCCAGTTACAACTCATTCAAAGAACAATTGCTTAGGTGACAGCCTTACTTATTTGTGTTGAACACATCATGAGGGATATCCTTGCACTTAGCAAAGCAAATAATAAGATAAAATGCTTCTTCGTTGAAGTTATATATTATTGTTTATATTTTTATATTTATTTATCTGGAAAATGTAAGCAAAACCTTTTATAAATCTCAGGGAAAATTCTAGTTTGTGGTATGTAACTGTTCTGTGACAAACCATAAGAAGAATCAAATATGGGAATTGAATCGCATTCCTTCTCCTCAAACTAAAGAAACAGATTATTTATCAAAATTCTGAGAATTTAGAAAAAACTGTAGTTCATATATAACCTTTTTTGCATTAGGTCGTATTACTAGCAAGAGCAATTTTTAAATGGAGATTCAAAAGTAACTTTATTCGTTTTGGTTTTGAAATATGTGTTTCTGCATAAGAAGAATGCTGTTAGATGCTGTCCATTGTCTCATCTTGGAAAACTGCTTATCCCATAAAAGTGCATTTACTTGTGAAGTGGAATCATAGAACAAGTGATAGCATCAGTCCCAGAATTTACCACTGCAGGTCAGTTTGCCAGTGCTGAAAACAGATATATGAGTGAAATGGCAGCGTAGTCATAATAAGAAAAGTGGTGTACAGAATGCACAGCACAATGGACTAAGAAATCTCTGTGTATGTATATTTAACATGCCCCCAGTCCCATTTTTCAGTGGGCTTTTCCTGATGGAGAACATTTTTCTCCTCCCATATCCCTTTGGACAGGAAACTGTTCTCCTGAGATGAGAACCAAAGTTTATAATCTGATGGAGAAGTAGAGCAATTTTTAACTTGCAGATCATTCACAAGTTATACTTTTTGTAAGTTATTCTTTTCACTGATGGCAAATGCAATTTAGTCTGTCTAAAGCTTTTATTTTTCTCGAAACCTGTATTAAATATTAAACTAATACAGCCGTATAGCAACTGTAAATGATTAAACCTACTATAGTAATTCAAACATCTTATTTTTTCCAGCTGAATAAAATCCTAACTCTAAAGACTGCTATAATGAATCATGATTTATTAGCATTTCAAAACAACAATAATGACAGCAGTGAAAAATATTTCACAATTCACTTTTTTTGTAAAATCAGATATGGCTTTAATCTTTATTATAATGTCACCTGCTGCTGCCAATATGCTTAAACATCTTTCATGGTTTTCCCATAACCTCAAAAATTTTTATTCTTATGCATATCACCTGTGAACATCATTCCCAGCTTCACAGCAGTGTGACATCCAGTGCAAAGCAGAAGGCATTTTCTTAGCCTGTTTACTTCTTGTCTAAAGTTAATAAATATTCTCTAGTGATCTTGCAATTTTAACCCATTAGAAAATTCTCTTGAGACAGAGAAACATGCTTCCTGCTTTCAATCCTTACTTAAAGCAATTAACTCTATATAGAAACAACAAAAATATCTTGAACTTCGCCTCCTTTCAGCAATGAGTGGATTTGTCTTAGGGCAATTAATTGTTTTTATCATATCTCAAGGGCTGAAAAGTTTTCCGCACTCTTTTATGAAGTAATTTTCAAATAAGTACAGTATGGCCTTTTCTTTTCCCCTGCAGAATAATGCAAGGTAAATGATTGTTTACAAAATAAAGAATTATTTCCAGTAATTAAAAAAAGACAAAGAGGTATCAACTACTTAGGAAGATCCTTTCTTACTGTTCAGTTAAATCAACTGTAAAAATAGGTACCGATTTCATAAAATGGGAAATAATCTAGAGGAAGATGGATGTAGGATGATAAAGGAAAAGAATGAAGATTCAGCCAGCATAGATATAAATCACTAGATTAATTTCAGAATCTTTTCATGTTCTCTTGCTTCTAATAAGAAATATGGTATGTAGAATTAAATCCTAATATAAACTTAAACAAATTTTTGGTAAAGTTTAATTGCAAACTATGAATACGTGCCTCATTTTATACTTCTGTGATAACCATTAAGTTATGAAGGCACAGTGTTATGCTTCTCATGATTTATATGACAAAAACATGTATCTGGACCACAACCAGTATTTACACAAACACAGCCCTATTTTCCAGTGATATCAATTGCCTAGTGCATCATGGAACAAGCCTTATTTGTACTGTGGGTCACTTATTCATCTTTAACATGCAACTAGAAGTTGCCTTTTCTTTCCAGCTCTGACATATAATGAAAATTCATTGTACCAAACAGCTTTTTTGGATTTATTTAACAAGAAAGATTTCTTTTTCTCTTAAAATACACCTCAATTGCAAGTATATGAACTTAACTAGGACTCAAGGAAACCTGGATTAACAACCAGGATGGTTGTTTGTACATCCAACCCAGGGATGACTTGGATATGCAAACATAGAATAAAGACACTGGATTCAGAGATGCAGCTCCACCAAAAGGATTTCTTCTTCTCATCCATTCTTATTGACACTTAGTACTAAAATGCAAAGCAGATGGTCCTATTTGATAGTTTTACATTTGTGAAATACAACCTTGTATCACTTAAAGTGTTCTGATACTTGCTGAGGTGAGTTTTCAGGGTTTTTTTAAAGAAAACTGTCCATCATAATAATGCAAGAGTCAGTGAGCCCAGGATCAGATACATTGCTTAAAGGAACTAATTAATTAAGCAAGGTTGAATAGAACAGCATGAAACAGAAGAAATATAAAGTACCTTTTTTCCTCCTTGTTTCTGCACCGTGGTGACTAATGTTTATTAACTCCCCATAGTGAGATGCTGAGAGATTTTTCCCAAGATCTCATGCTGTTTTAAAAGGAAACAATGGTTTGTGGTAAAATCAACTCATGCTGAGCTACATTAACTGCACCATGTTATCAGCTGATAATGGTGTTATTAACACATTACCCACTGTGTATATTTGTGAATTAGGATATTTCCTTCTTAATGGAATTAAGCCATTTTCTTTGAAATGGCAACTATTAGGCATTTTGACACCATTTTGGAGAGGTTGAGAATACAGCCCCATTTGTTGGGTAGATTTTTTTTTTTTTTTGGTGGATCTTTACTTTAGGAAACTTCAGGAAGTATATTTACTTTTACTCCACTGTCTTGCTTTGAGATTTCATTAAGACTATTAAATGGGCATAGTTTTTACAATGAAAGAAAAATATAAAAATGTTTCGGTGGAGAATACACTATAAATTCGGAATATTCCAAAAGGTCACCCACTAATACAAAAGTAATGACTCTTACATTGCATTATGGAAAAGCTGTTGCTGAAATATAGCTTTTTTTTTTGTTTTCTTCCTAGTTAGGTAGTACTGGCCAAACTCTGGAGTGTAGTAGAAAGTTGAGTTTCTTGCTTGTTAGAGGAGAGTTGGAGGTAAACACAATTCCTGTAAATTCAACATAATCAGTAACTCTACCCAACTAAATATTTTTTACACATGACCAAAAAAAACCCCAAAATGTGCTCTTCCTAAACAAAATGAGTCAAAACATGTTGCTGTGATTTTCAGGCTTATTTGCTTCCTTCTGAACCTAAGACGATGATGTGAATAAAGATGTAACCATTACATAAATGGAGGGAAGCAAATGTCAGCACAATTAGGTGATTAAAAATTACCTTTATTTGTATTTTCCTGTGTAAGGAAAAGTACATACTGCTCAATTTGTAAGCATTGGCGAAAACAAAGCAATACTTTTCATCTCTGATAATTTCATTAACTTCCAATAGGAGGCAAACTCAAGCATTTTTTAATATTTGACAGGTAAAAAATCCAAGGACTAGTATTCCAGACTAGGAAACCCTGAAAGAAAAACATGTCTTCTATATTTCATGAGGTAATGAAATTTTAGCTCTCTGTCTATTCATAGCTTCATAATTTTTTTGTGAAAATATTTCCAGCTGAAATTAATTAAATAATTAAATAGTCTTAATGAAATAGATAAAGATACATTTTGCTAGAAGCTGTAAATTTTCAAGGTAATCAAAAGGTTGCAGTCTTTTAATTTTGTTGTGCAAAGAGGGTAAAGACTCAAAATCAAACAATAATATGTGTTGATATAAAGCAGTATTATGTAATCTATGTCATATCATAGAAGTCCTTCAAATTTCAGTAACATAAACGTACAACCATAAACAAAAAATGTCTTAAATATGTAACTTAATCATTATCTTCTGAAGGTTTTATGAATTAGCAGTAACTGATATTAAGAAAATATTGAATTATTGTTCTAGTTCTATTATGCATATTCTTCAAGCTCTTGGGTTCCTTCTTTATCGTCTCTGACTAAGCTTCTAATTTGTATCATGGATGTAATAATTTTTCATTTGTCAGACGCATCTGTATTTATATTTATTTTTTAAACTCAGGCTTTTGCTTTCTATATACTTGAATAGTAACAATCACAATGTAACTCATCTCTACATAAGATTCTAAATGCTTCTGCAAGAAAAATAAATCAGGAGAGAATATAATTTCCACTGCAGACAATTATATCTAAAGGTCTTAAGTTTACCTGGGAGCACTAAATCTCCTTGGATCTCCTGGACTACTGAAATGGAGATATGAAAACTCTCTTTATACATTTGAGAAAACTTTAAAGTTCAGCTGAAGTCTTTTTGTTTCCTTTTTCCAAACCAAAAAGGGCTATATTTTGACTGGCTAGGGTTTTTTTTTCCCTAGATTATACAATATGAGTGCAAGACATTACCATNCAATATGAATGCAAAACAAGACCATCTTTCTTCTATGTGCCTCTTTTTTTTTTTTTTTTAACCTGAAGATCTCTGCTGCAGACTATTATAGTTCAGCCAATGCTTCACACTTAATACAAATATTTCATCATGCGATATTCAGCATTGTGAGTAAAGTTCTGTGTAGTTTTATATCCCTTTTCTAGCATGTAGCCCTTAAACTATCAAGGCTTTTACATTTTTTTCATTCTGTGTAGTGAAGTAATCCCACCCAAATTCCATTGCTAAGTATGAGAGCATGTTTCGAGAAAATTCATAATGACTTTAATAGAAAAATATTTATATATATATATATATATATGTATTGTATGTTTATGTGTTATATACACTAAAGGTAGAATGAGAAATTAGTAGCATGCAAATTTAATTGCATAACATGTAATACAAGTTTATAGTGCTTTCATTGATATTGCCATGGTTTACACATCACCAAGACAACAACTGGCAACAATGTTCCTTCAGAGGAAGAATGCCCTCATGAAATATTGGTGGTAAGTCTGACCAAGGGAGAAAAGATACTGTTTTAAATAGCCTTTTCTGGTTTCTTCTTGTTTGCTTTTCCCCTTCATAATCAAAACAAACCAATGGATATTTTATGCAGATAACACAAGCACTGAAGAATTTGCAACAAATAACTTCGGTTAGCATCAGTTGAGTTGTACAAAGTTGTTACACCTTTGAGAGGCTGTGCATCTGTAAGAGTTTCAAGCAGAAAAGTAATAATCCAGCAACTATTTCAGAGTGAGCTGGAGTCCCTCTCAGATGCCCACCCATTTAAGCTTTTGGAAAAGGTGTTACTTTTTCTCTTTGCTCTACACCACCTTGCCAAATGGATTTTAAAGAGCATCTTTAGACACCTCTCTTATGAATTCTTAGAGCTCATGAACACTGAATACTATACAAAATGATCTTTCAATTAACATTAAAAGTTGGGTAGATAATTCAGAGCTGGAATTAGAGTTAGGAAAATACCCAAAATGAGAGATTATCAAGGCTGACATTAATAAAAATATCTGATGACATCAATCAAAAATAGTTGAACTCAAGTGGCAATGCTTTCACTAAATAGCCCAGCCTACTTTTGTTTATTCATACATTTTATTAATTTGGAAAAAATGTCATTTTTCATGCTAACAAATAAATGGAGGCCAAAGTAGCACAAGTGCAATGCTGGGGGTTTGCTGTATGTCTCTTACCCTATACAGTTTCTTCTTGGAAGATTTTGTACGAAAATCCATTGCCCACTCAGGAAAGGTGGAACAGGGGTTTTAGGAAGTTTTTTATTGTTATCTCTCTTTGCTTTTGTGTTTTCCTCTCCCTGTTTTCTCTACTCATATCTGGCAGAGAACTGGAATGATAAGACAGTGTTCTGTGCAAAACTATGCAATAACATTTTTAGTAAGTAGACTGGAAATTCTTTTGTTATAAAATATTTATTTCTAAATACATTTATTTGCAATAAAATAAAGAACAGGAAGAACACATTTAGCTTGCAATTGAAAAAATACATTATTGCTTTCTAAATGTATGATGCTAGTTAATGTCACTGCTACATTTCCACATTAATTTATGCAGTTCATTAAGTTTAACTGGCATCTACAGAAAAAATGATCTTACAGTTTGATTTGCAGCAGGGGGAGATGTACTCATAATGAATATCTTGGTTGTGCTTTCCCCACATATTTTTAGCTAGGAAAACTATATTTCTAGAGGGGTGTCCTCTGAAGAAAAACAACAAAAAATTCTCTTTGCATTTCCATTAAAAGAAAAAAACTGAAATTATTAAAAACAATTATGTGCACTTTAAATTTTAAGTATTTAATAATTTATTTCTAGATTCGAGTTCTGCAATTTTAAAGCTCTTCTGAAATGAAAAATAAATGTAATTGTTTTTATTGCTATGATACATACATATCTTGGGGATTGAGGATTGATTGGAAGAAATGGGATCCACTTGAGTAAGAAGGCCAAGTGACTTAGTAAGGGTTCTAAGAATTCCTCATATCAGGCCAGGTAAAACAACAACCAATGTGCAACTGGTAGCATCAAAGTATGTTTTTAAAGAGATTGCTATAGATGAAAATCATAATTTCAGCTGAGTTTCTTTCTTACCATACCTTTTTTTTAAAATCACCTGAAAATTTATAGGTAAGGATTAGCTGTGTCTGTGTATATATTTCAGTATGACTGCTGACAACAAGACCATGAGGGGGAAGTGTGTCATGCAGTAACAAATGACATGATTATTTTAATTGTATTATTCATAACTGTATGATGAATAGTTAAATATACCTTTGTTTTACTAAAGCTTTTATGAGTAGATAATCAAGGTAACAGTAGTTCAGTCAAGCAATGCTTTTAGTAAGAGGAGAAATCTGGTAAAATGAGCATTGTTTTGAGATTTAGAAACCATGGCAAATAATTCTTGTGTGAGAGGTTCGCCAAAAGTATTGTGAAAGACACAACTTATAAAGTTGAAAAGAGTAAGCATTGTCAAAGCTAATACCCAGCCTCTAAATCATGATCTTCTTTGTAGCTAAAGTGAAAAAAACAAAGAGTAAATTAGACTATGACTTTGTTTTTAAATGAATACTCAACTTTTTTGCTTTAGACATGAAAAATTCAGGAATAAGACAGTAAGGAATAAGACGACTGTGGCTTAAGTAAGTCAAGTGGAACTAGGTTGACTTAAAATTCTGAGACATTATTATTGTATTACAATGTAAATATGTTTTGTCAGTATCACAGACACTTGATGAGAAGCAGTCTCATGTCGACAAGTGTTACCCCTGAAAACCTCTGAACATCTGGTGCTTGAATGAAATAGGAATCTGGTAAATTTAGGGCAGTTCTAGGCAGAAAGAGAAAATGCTCTAGGAGTGAAAAAAAAAATTAGTCAGATTTTAATAGTGTGAACAAAACACAAATGGCTATTACTGTTAATTCATTTACATTGGTACCCATACTCACAGTCCAAATTTTCTAATTAGTACAAAAGAAACCTCATTAGCAAAGCTACAGTTAGCAGCTTGTTGTAGGTACACAGCTTGTGGTAATTGGGAGTGGGGCTGTGGTGGCACCTCCTCCCTAATGGGCTACAGCTGTGTGGGATGGGTGCCTGATATTGAAGGCAATGAGCCAAGGACTGACCAATCACAGGAAGGCACACAGGTGAAATACAGGTGAAATGCATATGAGATGAAATATATAAGGGGCTGCATTGAAGGGAGGAGGAGAAATTTTCAGCCCTCTGAAGCAGTAGATGCTTGTAGCCTTTCTGAGTGCTGCTTGTGGCTCCACTGCTCCTCGGCCATAAGTACTGGTCACCTGTTATAGCTTAAGAAAAGGAAAAACAGAACAAAAACCACCAAACCCCAATGAAAGCTAAACTTGTTCCTCACTTGCCAGGTTCAGAGACAATTACCAGTGTCAGATATGGCCTGGTGACTGTGCCAGGTTGTTTGTGCCAAGGCAGGGATGAGGTCAGGCCAGGACTTCAGCCCTTAGCTCAGAGTCTCTGTCTGCATAAATGAGATAAGTGGCCCAGGACAAGCAGCTGGTAGACAGAAGACCAGCCAGTCTCCCTGCTGATTGTCTGGCAGCCTCCACTGACTTCTCTGCTGGACTGCTCTTTCAAAGACACCACTGCACCATCTCTAAGTTGGCCATGAGCCTTGACAGCCAAATCCACCAGACGAAGGATGGCCGTTCCCAATATTCTCAGAGACCCCAAGCCAATTCTTTTAGCATGGGTTCTGAGGTGTCGTGATAAGCTGCTGGCATTCTCTCAGGATCCAAGGAATGAGATACTAATTAAGGGGTTGTCTTCCTCTTCTTTCCTGTCAGGAAAAACACATTCTTGAAAGTGACAGTTTTTGTCCTCGCTCTAGGGTCTCTGTGTTGCATATGCCTTTGGCAAATGGTGTCCAGTGCATATGTTGGATATGCTTGCTTCTTTCTGTTACTACTAAAATCTGTTTTGCTCAGCTTCTAGGTTTGTATTATTAACACAGGAGCTGTTGATACCCAGCCCTGTACTCTTAGATGCTTCATGATTATTATAGGGCCCTGGATCACTCATTCTCCACATAATAACTAAGTGATTTTCTTATCCATGTAGAATTTGTTAACAAGGTTGTAACACAGACTCATGTAAAGCCAAAATAAACAAAAATTAATTAATAGCCACTTGGTCATTAGATAATTGCTTTTTCAGCTTAACTGATTAAAACAAAGCTCCAAGCAAGTCAAGATTGGCTCCAGAAAAGGTAAGCCTCACAGCCCAGCCTGAGGCTCTGCAAAGTTAGTAAAAACTCTTATTACCAATGGCAATACTGAGTTTGCATGTTACTTTTTAAACTAAAAAGATACATTTAAAAGTTAGTAGTTTTTCTCATTATTTCAAAGTTTAGATATAATCATTTAACCTGTCATTTACCTTCTGGGAAGTTGGTCTCAAGGCAATAGTTTTAATACTTCTGGTTTTCTAGGCCATGTCTTAGTACCATGACACCACCTAAAATCAAACCCTATAAATGTGAATGTAACAACTTACACAGTAAGTAGTGCATGTTGACTATGTTCCTTTTTTTGAAGTGTTTGTTCTTGTTGAAAACAGGACCAGAATGGAAGAAGATAAATGAATTATTAAAATTGTTAAATAAAGATTAATTATGCAGTAATATGTCTATGATAGATTGGAAATAGGGAAATTCCACTTGTCTTGAAGTATTTCTGTGCTATATCTAGGACTTGTATGAATCATTAACATTGTTTATCATTGATACCATCCAGGAAGGGTATTTGTCTGATCTTTTAAATTTTTCAATATTTACTTTTAATAAATATGTTACTGACCTATAAAGGCTCCATAAAACCTTTCTGTGTATATGTGATTCTGTTTAGGACCCACTGTTCCACTGTGTTGAAACAATAATGGCAAATCTTTAAAGCCAGTTATTGGATCCAAGTAAGAGGGTACTCATTTCTATAAGCAACATAAAAATCTCTCCTTTTGATATCAGTATATTCCTCTTTATAATGTACATGCATACAAAAACAAGTAAAAAGCAGTTATTCTTTGTAGAATAACATGTTGAATAATGGAACTTACATTAAGAATCATGAGTGGATTCAAAAGTTTTTAGCTTCAGAAGGTGATGGGTAAGAGAAAGTGTTTAAATATGCATGTAGCACTTACAGAGATCTGTGATCCAGTGAGACTAAGAAAGTATCCAGGGGAAATATTGCTACATATTTTTATAGTCTTGTGCTTTCTTCTCTGTGTCTGCTTTTGGCTATTATTAGGAAAAGGTTGGAATAGATGTACCTTTGAGCTAAACTAGTATAGCCATCCTATTTTTCTTTATTACTTGCCACAAAGGTATGCCTCATTTATAATCATATCTAGTTATTTGCCTGAAACTAGACAATGTGGGAATAAAGGGAAATAAGGAGAAAAAACATCATAAACACTTTCTTGTTCCTTATCAAATGACATTTATCACTTGGCTTTTGAAAACCAGATCAACACATTTTAAATTTAGATAAAATATCATTTACAGTCCTATAATCTCATAAATTAGAATCACTGCTGATATATTAATCATCCTGTCTCTGTGGGCCATCTGAAATTCTCTTCAGATGGAAGACTCCAGATAGAAGATACAAGAGAATCGACAGAAGATGCAATATGTGCTCCAGAAATAAGATCTATTCCAAGAATTTTGCAAGCAGCTGTTGCCCTCATGCATCCAAAAGGTTTTTTTTGACTGGGAAAGGACATTATATGAAAAATCTGAGATAAGACAAAGAGGGTAGCTTAAGTGAAAGTAACAGGGACAGTTCACAAAAGGAAAACAGAAATTATGCAAACCCACAAAAAACCACACCAATCAAAGAAAAAGAACTAAAAAAAGTTAGTACAACCAAGAAGTTGTCCAATTAATGTCAAAGCTGTCACACTGATAAGGTCATTGACAGACTAGGATGAAAAGGGATGGAATGAACTTAAGACATTAGAAATAGTCAACAGAGTGAAGAATTAGTGCTAGAGTGGCATGGGTACACAAAAGAAGAAAGAATGACTGCAAAACAGGAAGACAATGCAATTTAGTCAAAATATTTTAGAAATAAAAAAAAAAAGTCAGAATTTTGGGAACAAGAGTGGAGGCTAGTATTAACTAACAAGGAGAAGTGGAATCATTGGGATGGACAGAATCAGGTAAAGTATTGCAGTGGTCCTGTGGAGCTGCATTGATGAAAAATATAATTTAGTTCAAATTGATTCCTAATATTCTGTTAGAAAAATCATGATTCAGGTGTTAAATCCTGTTCCAGGGCAAATGAAGGTTAAGGACTTCAGAAGTGCTATTATAGTATAATTGTTGAATGTCATAGGAACTGGACTGGATGCTTTTTATGCATGTGTGAGAAAATAATATGAAGAAATTAAGGAAAATATGAATATCATAACATTCACAGAGATTTCATTAAATGTGGTGGCTCTTGAGATGCATAACTTCTCTTTCGTGCCTCATTGTGTATCACATTAAGGAAGTGATGGCTGGAATTCATTTTGTAAATAGATAGGTAGCAATGGTCAATAAATTTCTTTCACTGCTTGACTGTGTATATGCATCTATGACATCATTAATATATAATTTTACAAGCAAATGATGGCAAACTCCAGAGGTTGCTCTTTTGGTTTTTTCCCTTGTCTTCTTTTTCCCTGCTTTTCAAATATGAAGTTTCAAAAGTGATTTTTTTCCAACATAATGAGATAGAAGGGAAACCATCATGTAACATCCAGAAGCATTGACTAATCTTCAAGACTCTACCCCTGCCATCTACCCCTTACATCACAGTGTAATATTGCCTTAAACATGTACCTTACAAAGAAATTCCTTAATGGCTACACTACTGCAGATACAGAGCTAGTGTAGGTACATACAGCACCTTGAAAATTTTAAATCACCTGATAATTTGAGCTATATTCATTTTGTCTACTCAATAAAAATGTGCTTAACCAAATAACAGTAAGGATCTCATGTAGCAAAAGTGCCCAATTCCATGTCCATAAGGATAAAAGTATTTTCTGGCAACTCATGTCACATATTTGACAATTTGCTTACCCAAAAACTAGAATGCATGTGTAATTTTAAGAAATGGGAATCCAGCTGTGCTAGGTTCACATTAAAATTCTAGATCTGTCCTGTCAAGTCCTTTTTACAATTATATTACCCTGTCAATTGTAATTCTGTTTATTTCTGCAATATGGTTTAAACATAAGTAGTTTTACATGCCTACATGTTTATGTTAAAACTTCTCTGTTTTCAGGTAAAAACACAATCTAATTCTGGAATTATTTCTTTTACTTAATATTTTCTCAATGCAGGTTTTTCTCTTCACGCTTCTTCATTTAATTTCATGAAAGAATTTGAAACACAATTTTTCAGAATATTCACTGATATTTCAGTTCTAATAATGAAAATGATAAAACTCTGTTTTTCTTCTCATCTTGAGGAAAGGCAACTGGTACCCAAATCCTATTCTCAAACTGAGATCCTTCAGGTTTTACCTGCCACCTTCTCCCCTTTGACTTGAAAAAATTTCTCTCTGGTAGCAGTACCAACTATATTTTTTGAATCTTTTCTTTTTCCCTCCATTTTGTAATCTGCTCATTCCTCTCTTCATACAGCTCTACTAAGGGCCATATATTTGTTATTGTTTAAGACAGAAAGCAGTGTTCAGAGTTGCCTGGCAGCAAGTTTGTAATATTCTCAGTAATTAGGTCATGGGAATTGGGAGACAGAAGAAATGGATCTTTGCAGCCCAGAGGGAAATCTGCTAAAGCCTGACTGATTCCAAAGTTTTGGCATGGAAAACTTGTCATTTGATGATTAGTTTCCAAACCTCTCTTATGTCAAATAGTGTTGTTTGTTCATAAAACATGGTACAATGGTCTCTCCCCAAGGCTCACTAGAACAAACTATGTGGCAACAGAAAGTTGCTGGGGGCATCAGTAATTGCAGTCAATATGATTTAATGGGTAACAGTTTAGAAATTCTTTGCCTAACTGCACTTGTCCTGTTCACAGAAGTGGAGCAGAAGGCCTGTAATCAATATGTATATGTGTATACACACAGCTTATATATGTATATTTAAACATTATTTATAGTGTATTATATACACGATAAATATTGAGATATTTGTTTGAAACACAGAAGAGATCCAGAAGCTGTACATATGTATTTTATAAATTTATATATTAATGTAATCTTAGTGATCTTCCACATTAGGAAGTTTCAATATTACAGACTTCAGAAAGACAAAAATAACTTGAAAATTACTTCAAAGGATTACTTGGGCACAAATTGATAACTTGAATAAGACATCATTGAATGCTTCTTTGAGATTGCTGCACATTGCTACATAAAGATAGGATATTATATAGTAAATAAAAGCAACAAAAAGCATTTTCACTGCTGGTATATTCTAAACCAGAGCATTTTAAAGTAATTCAAAATATCATAATCAAAATATCATTTACAAACTTATCCACATAAATTGAAGGACAAAGTTTAAAAATGAAACTCTGCTGCAATTTCATTTGTATAATTTGCTTCTTTCAGATTTACACAGATGAAAGTTTTCAAAAATTCCTACACATTGCTAGGTTTCATATTAATTAGCAGTAGTATGAGGCAAGGATTCCTGAGTACAAGCATAGAATGACAGAACAAGCCATGAAAATACAGTGATAGTATGATAACAAGGCTGAATAAACTTGGGTGCCACAAGTGTGAATATGAAATAATTTCTACAGTGCGATGGAGTACAGACTGGATACTAGCTAATTCTGATCTTACAAGCTTATCTCAGGCCACTCTGTTACTCTCTCAGCAAGAGATAAAGGTCTGAAACAATATCTTCCTGAATTAGGAATATGATTGATGATGTTAAAAGATGACAGAGATGATTAACCCATGTGCCAAGATGAAAAAAAGTCGTTAGGAGCTAGAGAAGCTGTTTTAAGGTGCTAGGAAACCAAGGAGAAAGCAAAGTAGGAGCATAGTGTGGCATTAGTGCACATTCTGTCACAGACCATTAAAAGCAGGGGCAAAGGGGGCACAAGTAGATTTTGTCTGTTAATGTTCTCAGTAAAGGAAGTGGTACCAGCTTAGAGCTTAATTCCGTGGTGTTGTATGGTTCATAAATAATAATAAAATACAATAGTAATCAAAATATGGTGAAAGCTGAAAAGCTTTCATAACTAATAGCAAAGAATGATCATGATGTCTGAAAGCATCATATGCCTTAGCATATTTAAGGACTAATTTCAGAGGTAAGACTATCATAAGAACCCTCACTGGCCAGCTAAAACAATAAATATCTCAATTGTTTTAAATTATCATAACTCTGTTGAAGTAATTGAGGAAATATAAATTTATAGCAGCACAGGTTATGTCACTTTCTTCAATGTCAGTTCAAGACTATTATTATGTAACTGACACCAGAGGTGTAACAGCAGTAATAAAAAATATTAACGGTGACGATCTTATATCCTGATACTATCAGATTGAATTGAAGGAGAAGAAGAGATAAAGGGAAAAAAGTCCTTTGTGAAATCAAAGATTTATAGAATCATCAAGGTTGGAAAGAACCTCCAAGGTCATTGAGTCCAGGGTCCATCAAGTGCCAGGTCCAGTCATTTCATGAATACTTTTTTGAATACTTCCAGCAATGGTGACTCCACCACTTCTCTGGTCAGCCTGTTCCAATGCTTCATTGCCCATTCAATGGAGAAATTCTTCCTGATGTCCAACCTGAATTTCTCCTGGTGAAGCTTCAAGCCATTTCCTCGTCCTGTCACTGATTGCCTGGGAAAAGAATCCGACCCCCACTTGTCAACAGCCTCCTTGCTGGTAGTTGTAGAGACTGGTAAGATCGTCCCTGAGCCTCCTTTCCTCCAGGCTAAATAACCCTAGCTCACTTATCCTTTTATCTGTATTTTCAATCCTCAATTATGTCATGCTCATGAATGATCCCATAGCAATGTTAGGTTGTTACATAGCTAAAAGAATCTGGGGAACATTAAAGCTCCACACACACTTCCAAACATCATCATAAGATGGAATGATGGATCTTGATGTTTGGGATGCCAGTGTGGATTGTTTGAAAACAAATGTAAAACAAATGATAACATGACCTAGCAAATATCCTTTATGTCAAGGAAGGTGTGACAAGAAAGTTACCTGACACACTATGTAGAGTATTGTCAAGTTGTAGATATCTCTGTTCTACTACAGCTGAGTATTAAAGACGTCGTACTGTAATGCTGCTGAATAGGTCAGTCATAGATGTAGAACTATTTGCAAATCTCCAATATTTCTAATATATTAACCATTCACATTCACAGTTTAAAACTTTTTTTCTGTAATAATAGTCAACATTTAATATGTAACAAAATTCCTCTTAGATATGTATATGACCTGGAAGGATGTAAAACAGATGACTTGGTTTTACAAAATATGAGGCGATCAAATTTTTCTGTATATGTTTAGGAGGCGCTTTTATTACATAGCTAAATTTACAGAAAATATTGTTCAGACAGGCAGACAAATATAAGAGATTTCCCGTGATACTGTGTTTGTGTGGCAAGAATTTAGTAGTGGGGAGGCTGTAGAGGTGGCTTCTCTGAGAAGCTGCCAGAAGCTTCCCCCATGTCCAACAGAGCCATTTCCACCCAGCTCCAAGAAGGACCCACCACTGGCCAAGGCTAAGCCCATCAGCAATGGCCACAGTGTCTGGACAATAACAGGTTAAGACAACTAAAAAAACTGCTGCAAAACAGCAGCTGGAGAGAGGAGTGAGAATATGTGAGAGAAACATCTTTAGAGACACCAAGGTCAGTGCAGAAGGAGGGGCAGGAGGTGTTCCAAGGCTGGAACTGAGATTTCCCTGCAGCCCATGGTGCAGCCCATGGTGAGACAGCTGTGCCCCTGCAGCCCATGGAGTTCCACCATGGAGCAGAGATCCACTTGCTGGCCCTGGAGGACCCCATGCCAAGGCAGGGAAATGCCTGAAGGCAATTCTGACCCTGTGGGAAGCCTGCACTGGAGCAGGACCTGTGGTCTGGTGGAGCAGGTTTGCTGGCAGTACTTGTGGACTCATGGGGGACCCACACTAGTCTGTTCCTGAAGGACTGCACCTGGTGGAAGGCACCCATGCTAGAGCAATTAATCAAGAACTGCAGCCTGTGGGGATAAGTCGCACTGGAGTAGTTCTTGGAGGATTATCTGCTGTGGGAGGGAATTCTTCTGAAGCAGGAGAAGAGTTTGAGGAGCCTGGAGTCCTCCTCAGGAGGAGAAAGCAGTGCCAGCATGTGATGAACTAACCAAAACCACCATTCCCCATCTCCCTGTGCTGCTGGGGAGAGAAGGAAAATTATTAAGTTAAGCTCAGAAGCGAGTAGTGGATGGAAGGTGTTCTAAGATTTGGTTTAATTTCTCATTATTCTACTCTAAATTCATGGGTAATAAATTCAAATTATTTCCCCAAGTTGATTGTGTTTTGTCCATATTGATAACCAGTGAGTTATTTCTCCCTGTCCTTAACCCATGGCCCTGTCATATTTCCTTGTCCAGCTGAGGAGGGTAGTGGTAGAGTAGATTAGGTAGGCAATGGCATTCAGCCAATGTCAAACAACAATGCCTGTTCAGAATATTTTGCTTGAGTATCAGACTATTTTTTTCTGTTCATGTAACACTGAAAAGGTGACATTTGATAGGACTAGGAAGCAAATTTTTAATTTATGGGATGACAGTTACCTTGTGCACACAGAAAAGTGCTTTATTGCATAAACAAGATCTTCAGAATTGTTGTACAATAAACAGCCAATTTTAGAATAGACACACTAGAAGGACTTCTACATTTTAGCATTCTCAGGAAATGGTGAACATTAAATAATGGGTTCATGTTTTTAGCATCATTTTAATTAGATAACATCTGGGTAGATATTTTTCATATTCAGATGGATTTTCTTGCTGTCTCACTTATGAGTGAAGATTGATGCTATAAATTTTGGGACATGTAGAAGAAAGTTTATTGTTCAGCTAGGCTAAGATAAGCTGTTGTATTAGACTACTAGTTATCAATTTCCTGATTGTCAGCAGTCAAGTGTAAAGTGAAAGTTCCAGAAAAAGAAACCCACAGAGTTATACTCTTTTATAGCAGAGGTTAAAATCAGAAAGTATCTAACTGAAAACTTTGATGATTCTGTGTCATTGTCTGTGAAGTCTCCAGGTTTTTCTGGTGCTGAGCTATTCTACTGATACATACCTGCTGAACAAGTAAAAAAACCTCTAGTTTCACATCTTGTAGTAAAATTCCATATAAATATCTGGTTAAATGGTTTACACTAACTTGGATTCTTCATAACTTTTCAAAGTCCCTTCTTTATTACATACCCCTTAAAACATTAGCCATAAAAATAAAAATAAACAAAACAGGTAACATCAGTGTAGTAAGCAGGGCAAGGTGTCCTCAGCAGTAGAATTTCTACCATAATACATTTATCTCACAGCTACTCATCAATATTTGTTTTGTTAACTAACACAGACTGGAATGATTTTGCATTCGTTTCTTAGATGTTTCCAAGAGCTCTCGAAGAAGGTTACGAGGGAAAAATATACATGAAAGCAAAAACCAGAAATGCAGAATAATTAGTAGATAAAACTTCTGCTGAATAACATTGAGATGGTGACGTTTGCAATGCTAATGTGTTTTGCAGAATTATCCTACAATTCACATGGCACATTTTCTCCCATGGGTTACCATTTCCAGGGTGATACTCAATTGTAGGGTAATCACAACATAATTTTACCTGAACATCTGGGTCCTAAAGTATTGTGAAAGGCCTGTCAGAACTAGTTCTGTACTCCCTGACATTTTTACCAGAAATATGTAAGGCCTGACTCCAGTTTACTCTAATTACTTTAAATATACAGGTTTTCACTGATCCAGTATTTTGAAATTATATTGCTGTTCTAAAATTATATATGATAGATTGGGCAGGTGTGTTACAAACTGGATTTCACTAAGTCATTTATTCATGATTCAAAATCTCCTCAATATACTTACCTTGTAAGTTCTGCATCTTTCATACACAAATCAATGTTTCATAATGTAATACTGAAACATGGTTGATGACAGAATACCTGCTACTTTTATTTAATGATGTCCATTTTTGAACTAAGGAGAGTTAATTCCCAAGTAAGCTCATGCATAACAAGAAAATTAAACAAAGGAGACATTTTAAAAAACCAACGTATTTTCACATGCAATTATTTATTAAAAAATTATTATTTATTTAGATGAATTTTTTTCAAGGAGATCAATGTATTTTCAAGCTGTAAATTAAATGTTTATCGCCTTTAACTGATGGAAGAGTTCCAAATGGAATGGAAATAAGTATGGCTTCTATGAAAATGATTATGATTTACCCACACCAATAGCAGCAATTGTCATGAATATCATTTATCATCTGACAGCATAATATACTATATACAAGCTGTGAGGTGACACCCTGGCAAAATTCTTTTTCAGATATAAACTAATGTATTACAAACTGTCAATCCAGGTCACAAAACTAAACATTTGAAGACAAACAAGTATACAAAATACTTCTCTGCTGAGATATTTTTATTTTGAACAGTAGCTTCCCTATACCTGATTCTGTTTATTAACTTGCTTTGCTTTAAACTAATTTTTGTTTTAAACTGTATAATGGAGAAAATAGGTGTAATTTTAGGTCCTTTTAAGTAATTGCCAAAACCCATTTAGTTACCAGAATACAGAATGTAACTGAAGAAATACATATATTTCTCATATGCTTATAGTTACCAATAGAAAAATAAAAGCTTTTATAAATTAAATACTTAAGTCTTCATTATTTTAGAAATTAAATACATTCTTTTTATTTTAATTATCAAATGATATTGGCAAAATGAGCTAATCAAATAAACTATATCCATGTTTTATAGTATGTGTAATAAGCACAATGTTTTTGTCACATTATTGACAATATTTAGCCTGTGCTACAAGCATAACTGCCACTGCACTCACACATTTACAGTAATAAGTACTTGGAAGCAGAATTTTTTCCAACCTCAAAACTGGTATGCAGTGTCCCACAAAATTTAATTTTTTCTTTGCTATTCTTGAAGCATTCATTGAGAAAAATATATATTTTCACACCATAATTATTTTTCTTTCTAAGAGACTGTGAATTATTTTAACACAATTTCTTTTAGCTTGCATTTAATTTCTGGTTATATCTGCTAGTATCCTCTATATCTGAAGAATTAACTTTATGGGCTCCAAAGAATTTAAGAGACAATATTAACACTACAAGTATAAATTAAAGAGTAATAATAACATAGTCTAATTTCTCATCCCTTCTGAGCACCAGTCACTATTTTGAGAGTGAAATTTGGTTTTGAATAGAGTAAAAGAATACCTGAGAACTAGACCCTCCTCACTTAATGCAGGGTCTATTTACTTCCTTTTCTCTATTTATCCTTTTCCACCAAGGAAAGCTTTAATTTCACTAACTTGTAGGAAAAGATAACTTATAACAAATTTGACCTAGTGTTTTTCATGAGAGTAGATGTACAAAGCTAGCTAATAAAATATGGTATCTACTTGTTATAACTTTTTGTTTGGATATTCGTGCCAAAGCAATGGAATTGTTTTTATAAGTTTTCATCAGAAACTATTGTACCATCAAGTTTTCACAGAAAGTGAAAGGGATTTTTCTCAACTGGCCACCCTATTAGATGAACTTTATATTACTTCCTCTCCATATTCCAAGCTGCATCGGCTCTAACAGTTAGCAGGCTCCTGTCAGTGATCTTGTGTGTTTCATTCATGTTAGTGCCTAAATCAAGGTTATTGTCTCTTCTATAGCAATTTATATTGTTCCCACTTTTTCACCTCATATTTCCAGTACTTTGTTACTTGTAGCAAAAGAAAAAAAAATACTCTTAAGATTCTTTTATGTATTGTTGTCATTGCCTTATTTCTTCCAGCAGATACCAGCAGATTTTTTCGGTATAAGAACAGAGGAATAAATAAGCAATACAGTGTTCAGAATACCCAGCTATCTCATCTGCTGAGTAACCTGGTGATAGGTGAAGAAAAAAATATTATTTGCACTGGCAGTTTCCTGGTGGTGAGTGAAAACAAAATCTCCAGGTTGTTGGCAGGACTGGTCTGTTAATTCCCACATGCATGGTCAATGTGCCACGTGATAAACCACAAAGTGATTTGTAGATCAGGGCAGACTCTGTGCAGTATGCCCCTCCCCTTCAGTTCTAAAAAGACATATGCGTTTCTAGGTTTAGGAAAAACTAAACCTTCTCTGAGGAATACTAAGCCTAACTTTGCTTATGAATGTCAGAAGTAGAAGCAAAGCACGGAATAATTTGTTCTGTGAAAAAAAAATCTCATTGACTATAAAATCTTTTGTACTTCCCAAGAACATCCTTACCCAGGTTTGCCTAGCTTTCTTCTGGAGTTCTGCTGTGGGGTTGCTTAAAATTAGTCAAGTCTAAAATGTTTTGGAAAATGTTTATTATTCAAATAATAACAAGTAAAAATTTAAAAATCCACAGAAAGTTTCTGACCATCTTTATTCTTGAATGCCCAATAGAGTTGTTAGTTTCTCCAGGAGTTTTTAGCCATTGAAAATCTGCTGTTAATGGGAAAGACACAAGAGATAATGCCCTAATACAATTGTTTTACTGGTTCATTATTAATTTATACTTGTTTTTCTGTTTGGGGTTAAAATTCAGGAATGATGCCAACATTTTATATCTGCATTCATTTCACTAGTGAATGTCCCCTGAAAAGAGATTTTGGGCATGATCATTAATGGAAAATTATGCTTTGGCACTGCCTCACCCTTCTTTCATCAATACTGATCTGGAAAGCAATTCTTACTTTTTTCTAACCAGAGCTGTTCTTCCAAATTTTATCTTTACCTGCCCACATGGTGTAAATACATCTTGTTAATCAGTCTTCCTAAATTAATCTTTTAAAATAATTTTATCATTTTTATAACTTTTTTTCTACATATATAGCTATGTTATCATGATTTCACATATCACCCTGAATCCCAAGGCAGTTTAGAACAGTTAATGGTCTGTTTCATAATTATCAGGAACTGAATACTGTGTATGTTGGCACACTGCAATAAATTTAAATACCCAGAAGCTAGGAAGCCCATATGTTTGAGTTTTCTATTTAGAGGTGTATCCTGGTGGGATTGCTTACATTTCATAATTTATCTAAAAGTTCTGATTTTATAGGTGGATTAGAAATGATGCATTTAACTTTGTCTCAGCATATGTTCACTTCAGTCCTTTGTCTGGTCTCCACACCATCGTGACCTTCCCTCTCTTGAGATTGCAAAGAGGGTGGCCCCGAGGGTGGGAGGTGTAGCACAGCTTTGACACGTTCTTGGTGCAGCCGGGCACTGAGCACACGCACTCAGCTGGGAGTTCACAGAAATGAATCGCACATAAATCAAGTCAGATACAGAGATTCAAGTTGCATTGCAAACTCGATGCTTGAAAACTCGAAGCACTGGAGACTGTATTTGTTGGTTTGGCAAGAGTCTGGGTCTGCTGACACAGGAGCAGCTTGGGAAGATGAATATGAGTGTAAATTGTCTGAGACGGAGTTTGGTTTTGATCATGAAGTTTCCTCTGCCTGAGTAGTTGTAATATGTTCCTTAGGGGGACACAATAACAAAGCATAGTGTCTGCTCCCAGCTCTCCTCTTTGTCTTAATAAAACCTCTACCCCTAATACCCTTCCCCAGTATTTGTGTATTTTATTTATTTTTTAAAGCTCAGAACTATACTCGTGCTGTAACTATGCAATCACTGCATACCAAGGACAAAACTGTGTAAGTGTGCTAATTAGAAATCCAAGAGAGTGCTTCACATGTGAGGTAAGACTTTCTCCCCACAGAATTAGCACTATTTTCTAGTTAAGTAGAAAGGAGATTTATTTGGACCTATATAGACAAAACAACTTTCAACTTTTAATGTCTTCATCGCACATGTTCTGTAAACAGGTTTAATGTAGTGTGTGAACTAGATAATGAAATACGGTGAGGTTTTTATCCAAGAAATAAATAAAAGAACAAAGAAACTATTTAAAAGTTCAATTAATGTCACCTTATGTCTATACCTCTACCATGATTTATATTGTATTAGAGAAAATAAACATACAGGTCATTAAATATAAGCCTCTGTTCATACCATGCAAAGTATTAAAAAATGCAAAGTATTAAATTCCATGAATACTAGCATAGCATATGAGAAAAAACCTACAGCTGTTAAGAAATTCTTTGTTCTGAGAGATACTTTTGTCTATCACTTCCTCATTCTATTGTTTTAATGTTTAAAATATTCTGATATTATTTTTATTCTAGATTGACATGTAATGTTGGTTAAGCTTATATTTAGTCTTCCTTTTGCTATCAAAATTATAGCACAGTAAACTGACTAAAACTCACTTTTTTTTTTTTTTCTATACTGAAGGAAAAAAGCCTATGCTGACCTTGATTAAATTAAATCAAAACCAAAATAAATAAGTGGGGAAAATTCTCTGATTCTAGACAACAGCCTCCATATAGTTTGAATTTAACCAGTTTCTTAGTTCATTATTACAAAGCTTTACATTCACTTTCTGTTTTATTTTGTATGTGCTAACATTTTATTTGCCCTAGCTGGTTTATATAAAGATTAAAGTCATTGTATCAGCTCTGTAAAGATGTAGGAAACTCAAAGGGCATGTGAATCCCTGGGTTGCAGGGATATCTGGTTTGAGTGAGAGTATTGGGTGAGTAATTTACTCACTAGTAAACAGAAACAAGAGATAGGAAAAGTAATAAGTAAATACACATAATAAGTCAGGAGATAACAGAGAGAATAACAAAGATAAGAGCTCCCATGCTCCCAAAGGACCAATGGCTGAGCCACTGGCACGGTTGCTCAAGTGTCACCACGAAGAAGCTCAAACATAACTTTGTAACTGATAGGAAGGGGGATGCTGGATTACCATGGGACTCATGGGAATGAATAAACTTTTTATGGAATATATCAGGGGCCTGATGAGTTATCCAAAACTTGGTAGGGGGTGTTTTAAAAGGAATATGGAAATGGGCAAAACAGCTGTGGGTTGCTTAGAGGAAGAACCAAAAGTGGGGAAATGGAGGGAGAAATTTGGATCAGGAAGGAGGAATAGAGAAGTGGGGAGAGGGGAATAAAATACCACATTTAAGCAGGATGCTGACAGTACATTTCTTTGGCCAAGCACTGTGCAATAATATTAAACTTACAAGTTTTGTAAAAGTTATTAAACTCTCTTCCTATTTTCAATGTGATTTAGCCCCTATTTTCCCTGTGGTTCAGTTCACTATTCTGTGTATGGGAATGTCAACTTCCAAGTGGACTAACTGGTATGTAGGAGACGACACTTCAACTCAGGCTGCAGGGGAATACCTGCTCTGGCACATGGAGCACATCCTCCTTCCCTGACTGTGGTGTTCTCCCTGCTGCTTCTCACCCTTTCGGTTCTGTCTGCTTCTGCCTGTCTGGCATTTTCTGTCTCAGACATTCTTCCCCTGAGGTGCCACCAGCTTGTCTGAGAGGCTCAGCATGTCCTGGGGTGTGTCCACCGGAATGGGCTGGAGCTGGCTCTGTCTGGCATGGGGCAGCCCCAGAATCTCCTCCCTGAGGTGTCCCTCAGCTCCAGCTGCCAGCACCTTGCTACATATTACCAGTAAACCTTCCTTGTTCATAGCAGGGAAATACAAATCTCATTCCTGAATCAGATGCCTCAGGTATTGAAATAACTGAATGTGTAACACTTTTTAAGGAAAGCTGCAACCTTTTAACTATGATGACATATCATGAAAGTGTGTCGAACATAACTTACATAGTGCTGCATGAAGTATAGAGGCATTTCAAAGCAATATTTAAAAGGCTTATTCTCTGTTATAATTTAAAAGATAATTCATGAGTAAAATAGTCACATTGCAAGATATAAGCTATTTGCAAAGTACTATGTGATTTTATCCATAGGGACGAAAATGCTTTTACGTGCTTGGGAATTTTCAGTCAAGAAGATATGTAGCTACGCTCTCATTTCTCAAAAGTGAGAGCCCGACTGCTGTTATCTTTCCCCTTGTAGCTTGGGACAAAATCAAAACAAGGAGATGCTCAGCATATCCTGCTCCAAGATCCCCTTTCTCCCAAAAGGAATTCACATTACTGTGTGCCTCATGTCCAAGATAAAATACTGAGATGTCATATGATAGAGGAAAGTATTTTGATGCCACAAAGTATTTTGAAAGTGCTCTGTGAATGGTTAAGTAGGCAGTATCTCTTTTTGAGCTAACTAAAAAGTGAAGGGAGAAAGAAAGCATTTGTTTCCCAAAGGTAAGCACCTACCTGTAGCTTCAAATAAGACCCATGAGATTATAGCTCCGGGCACAAACCACTCTAGGATTTACTTGCTGAGTTATTCCACAGAAACTGAAAGGCTGGTTCAGTTAATTTCCTTAAAAAAAAAAAAAAAAGACTACATTAGTGCACTTGTATAACCATAGGGAGATCTGCCTCCTGTGTCTCAGCATTTTACATTTCAGCTCACCCCACCTGGGGCAGTGCTGTGGCAGCCACACACGGGGATGGGTCCCCTGGGCTTCTCTTCAAGCTTTCTGTGCCAAGGGTGGAAGGACTGGAGAGCCTGTGATGATACAAGCACGATTAATTTATCTCTAAAATTAGAAGGTAATTGAGCTTCTTTTACTCATTTCTTTTGAAGTAGAATAACCTTCTCACCACAGGCCATGGGTGTGCAAAATCAATATTTTCAGTATTATACTTCTGTACATTTTTAAGGATATTTTGGAATATTTTTGTATTTACTATGCAAGAATTTATTTTCTTTTCTCATTTATTTCTAACGAAGCCATCAAAAGAAAAGCTGTTACTTTTTTTTGAAGGCAAGTTTGGATTTTCTTGAGTAATGTTAATAGGATCTTATCTGTAGTGTTAAAGTAAACATTATGCATAGTTGCCAAATTATATTAAAAAGTTCTTAAACCACTATTTTATGAGCCTACTTTTAAAAATGGCTTTTTCTTGGCTAATAGAGAGCAATAGTGTAGAAATGTTCATTCGGTACAAATTATCTTTAACGCTTATCAATATTCCTCAAAAATAACAATTAACCATAAATTTGAAGGAAGTCAACATGATAAAAAAGGAAGATTCACATACCAGGTTGTGAAGGAATGTGTTCACTGAAACAGAATGCCTACAAAATACAGAATAGCCTGGAATTTTCTTTTTTAAGTCAATTGATAATTGATTAATATTTTAAACTGTGATTAAGAAAAGTCTATCTTCAGCATTTTATTTATGTTTGCAACCTTTGAAATGATACAATTATGAAAATAAACATTCATGTCACTAATATTAAAGTAGTAAGCAATCAAAAGCTAGGACCTCTTTCTGTCTATCTAATAAATGTGGCTCTCGCTAATGACATCTCATAAATAAATGATGATTTTTATGTTAAAAATTGTTATTTTCAGTTACTTATTCAAAACTGAGTATTACATGTTACAGGAGATTTTCACAGTCCTTAAGTGACTACACTGCTGGGATGCATTACCCTTGACATTCACCTGTCTAATTATTTACTGGAAATGTACACAAACAGTCAAAATATTTGAGTTTGGGATTTAAATCAGTAGATTTTTTTGTAAATAATTCAGCCTAAAATTTGCAAGTTTTAATTTCTTAGCTGGCATGCTTGATACAGTGAGTCACCCAAGACTGCCACAGTACGACAGAGGAAAGTTATAGGGTAAGAGACAGGTGATGCAACATTTCTTTCAATTCCAAACAATGGATCTTGGCTGATATCTAAGGTTGTACTTCCAGAATTTATTAAATGGTTTGGATGATCCTTATGACAGTGAATTTGAACACAAAATGTCAAATACGTATAATTTTAGAATGTGAGGAAAATATATAAAGTCTGATGACTAAATATAACCTTTCAAAGGTGATTTAAAAAAGAAGCATATAAGTATGATATTCTTGTCAGTATAAGTACCTCCTACCTACCTACATTAAACACTGATAAAACTTATGTATAAGAGCAAAGCAGTTAATAAAAGAATATTCAACAAAATGATTAATGGAATGCCTACTAGTATAATTAAAGGTAATTTGAGAACTTTACAACAAACTTAAGACCTTTAAAGCAAATTTTAATCCTTCATTGAAATGACATTTATTGACTTTTTCTGATGTCTCTAGGCAAATAAATTATATTTATAGTAATTTTGTTAAATAAACCATGGATAATAAAAAACACAGGAAAAAATAATTTCTATTAAAAGAAAGGAAAAATCCATATCAAAGCCTAAAAAAATATTAAATGTTTAATGTGTTTAAATGTTTGTTTGTGTTTCATAGCTTCATTAGCCTGGATGGACATTTGCCTTATTTTAAAAGACTTCTGCAAATGTGCAGTTACTGAGTCCTTTTGTTTGCTGCTTTGTAATTTATCAGTCTCACACATTTTTTTGTTTGCTTCTATTTTATATTTGAGATAATTTAAGAATTATATGTTCTGTCTCAGGACATGTACTGTCTTGGGCCAAGACTCCGCCTTGATACAAAGGCACATCCGCTGCAGAAGTTTCCAGATGCACTGAAATTACTGTTCACGTATGTTATCCTGTGTGCTGTGACACCAATGTATGAGACTTGCTGTATAAAATTCTCCAAGAAAGGAAGCTGTGTGCTCCAGTCCTACTGAAGCCAGTGACTTCAATGATTGGCTTCAGTGGATGGTTGCTCAAGACCCTGCGACTGTAAAACAAATGCAATGTATACATATCTCTTTTTAAAAATCTGTTACACAGAGTCAACAATATTTTATCTACATTCGTTTCACTTTTTGTAAAATCCACACTTAAAAGTGAATCATAATACAGATTAGCTACACATTGATTTTAACTGAAGTTGGAAAAATTTGATGGAGCATCCATCAGTTGGCAGTTCTATAGTAGATATACATGTCACAGTCAGGCAAATATTTATCTGCAAATAGAAGTTCTCAGGAGAAAAGTTAGTAAGTGAGTTTTCAGTGTTTAACTCCTTTTTAACACAGATTTTCCTCCCCTTTCATTCTCCATAAATAGATTTTAATTCAAAACATTAATTTCTAAATTTTGACAAATGTCTCTCTTTTCATCTTCCAATTTTCTTTAGTTATAGCATAATTGCAATGTTCCAACAGCACAAAGAAATAAAACCTAGCTGAAAAATTGGGTAGCTAGATTGGAGGTAAAAAGTTCATTTCTAAAATAAGAAAAAAAATCTGAATAGATAAATGGATAAATAGTGGATACATTTGACATTATTCAAGGATGGTTCCACCACAGGTTAAGTACTGTTGTATTTTCTCTTTATACTATTAACTTGTGGTATCTTTATGGTAATAAAATGGTCAGTTCTTTAATTTCAGAATATAGTGATATTTTATTGTTATACTCACTTTTCCATGAGTAATGAGTCTAATTATCCAGATAGTATATGTGCACTTGTGTATTTTACAGGTTCAAGCTATTTCTTCTATGTTCTACTACATTGCATATAATTATTATGTAGCCAATATACAATTATTATAGTGACTGTGTGCAGCAGGTTGGGGAAGGTTATTCTCCCCACCTACTCTGCCCTAATGAGGCCACACCCCAAGTACTGTGTCCAGCTCTGAACTCCGCCCTCCAAGAAAGACAAGGAACTACTGGAAAAGGTGGTTATGGGACTGTAGCATCTCTCTCAGGAAAAAAAGGCTGAGAGAGCTAGGCTTGTTTAGCCTGGAGAAGGGACAACTGAGAGTGGATATTATCAATACTAAGAAATATCTTGAGGATGGGTGTCAAGAAGGTGGGGCCAGACTCTTTTCATGGCACTCCCACCCAGGGGCAGGACAAGGGGCAAGAGGTGCAAACAGAAACACAGGAAATTCCATACGAATATGAGGAAAAATGTCTTTTTATCGAGGGTGACAGAGCACTGGAACAGGCTGCCCATAGAGGTTGTGGAGTCTTCTCTGGAGATATTCAAAACGCACCTGGACGTGATTCCATACAATCTGCTCTAGGTGCACCTGCTTTACTGGGGGTTTGGATTGGATTATCTCCTGGGGCCACTTCCAGCTGCAATCATTCTGTCATTCTGTGATTCTGTGATAAATGTAGATCAAACTGCTGCCATCTGTAATTTATCAGACCTAGTGAGTCAATAACCTTGCGTACTGTAAAGCAAAAAATCTTGTAGATGAGTAGGGTAATAACAGTTTTACTTAGATTAAAAAGCTACACACGTCAAAGGATTAGATGCTCCTAATCTAATATTTTGCACAGAGTATATATTTCTTAATTCCACTTTTGTGTAAAACAGTAACAAATTCTCTATTTCAGTTTCTTATTCCAACTTTTAAATATCACTGAGCTCTTCAGTATCTACTTACCTGCTGTTCTAAAATATCTGGAGTCAGTCTTGCTGTCAAGACTGTTCATGCATTTTATATTAATAGCCACTGAACAAAACCAGAAATGACCCTGGGACTCCCAAAACTAGTGAATAATTAATTTATTTTAAATAACTAATTTAAATAAAAAGTGAGAATCAGCAGAATGGATTTGCTTTTACTTACAGAAAGGAAAATGCATAAGGATAAAATAGAGAAAATGCTAATACTAATGTCAGTTAGAGTAAGATAGGGACATGTAAAAAACTATGCCCAGGAGACAGACTACTGGTAGAGGAACAGCTCATAAAAGCATTTATTAAACTGAAAGTATTCAGTTAAAAAAAAAAAAAAAAAAAAGCAAATGTAAGTAATTAATCATTGCAGGGCCAACAGAACCATGAACATTGCATTTAGTAAAGCATCATTACTGAAAAACCATATTAAAGTATATTTTCTGTCTATAAATAAAAGTCAAGTAAGAACATCAATGTTATGATCTGTAATGCAATAAGAACAGGTAATATAGATAAAGCAGAATACATTTGAATCAGGACTTGTCTGAGCCAGCGTGGTGGATTAACTTTGTGTGGCCACCAGATGTGCATCAAAATATTTTATCATTCCCCTTCTCAGTAGGATGCAGAGGAAAAAGATTGAAAAAAATAATAAAACCTCCTAATTCTAGTCCTAAATTAAATACAGTAAAGCGTTAGGTTAACTGGCATTACCGATTCTAATTACTAAATTAAGTATTTAATTGAATCTCTAATATTTCTCAATGTGGACATTTCTGATTAGCAAGATTTTTTTGGGCTGATTGAAGATTTATTTTTAAGTTTCTTATGTACTACCAGCTGACACACATTTGTTGGAGTTTCCTTTTTAAAAAAGAACTTGTACGGAAATTACCATATTCTAAAACATTATAGCTGCCTGACTATCAGCATTAGCAAATTCATTCTTTTCAAGACAAAAATATGACTAACAAATTCCAGGCTAGAATTAAGAAAATTAGATGCTATAAGTTTGGATAAAAAAAAAATTCTAGAAAGATTTTAAGGAACATAATGTTTAGGTCTTCCACAATCTTTCCTCCTGATAATTTTTTAATTAGATTATCTCTTTGTGAGGTTTAAAACATTCACTGTGGAGGCTGGTTTTACAGTACTCAGTGTGGTAGACACTGAGGTTTTAAAACCATCTGAGTTCTTCCCCATGTAGAGACTGGGGAATGTCGGGGAGTCTGTGAGCCAACATTTGCAAAGCTCACAAACTCAATTTGTTGCAAGCTGGCTTTGAGTGTCGTGGGAGTCAGTGTGTTGTACACTTACAGGTTTGACAGCACCATTCCCCTGCACTGTCCCAGAATGGACTGGAAATGACAATATGTTGTGACAGTCATGAAAATACCAATTCTATTGAATAGCTTTTAGGCCTAAATAAACTGAAAAGTGTTTCCAGAGTACCTCTTCGAAGCAGGCACAACGGTTAAAGTATGAATTGTATATTACACTGTTTCAATAGTTGTATTCTTAAGTAAAGAATAACTTTCTGAGAAGAAATATGTGAAATCCATGTGGCATGTTTAAACTATATTAAACACCACAAAACCATGGCACTGCAAAGGTTAACAAAATAGATTAAGACTGTTTAAACCTTGGTTGTCAGTGAACCATGGTTTCTCAAAATTCTCAGTTGTGGAGGTTCATCAGAATGATAAATTGTTCACTGTTATGTCAGCATGGGATATTATGCAAGGAAACACAATGTTCTTTTTTAATGGTGTGTAACAACAGGTTATCCCAAGAAATATGCATCAAGTCAAATAGTTTTAAAAATTCATGGTTCCCTGAAAGTAGTGGTTAAAAATATACCCATTTCCTCTCATAAAGTAGAAAGAACTGAAGGAGCTTAATTTTAAAACATTAATTTTTTTCTTATCTCTCCCAGTAGAAATTTGCTGCACTGGATTAGGAAATTCAATATTTGATCTGTGTTTTGTATTCATATTTCACAGATTTTTTTTCATTAGTTTGGTCCTCTTTCTCTTTCAGGATTTCATGCTGATTAAAGAAAGATCTCTGTGAGTATTTTTATACCCTATTAAGTCTGATTTTGAATGGTTTTGGAATCATTCAGTCAAGAATATATTGATGCCTGTAATATGGATGGCTTAATGTATCTATAACCATAAGGATATTCCACTGACCATACAAAATAAATCCCAAGCAGCCAATAAAGGGGTGTATATATAGAGACACATTTTCATGCAAGAATGAATTTCTTGTTCAACAATTTAATTTCAATAAATTTCTGAATTACTTTCTGTGAGGTAACCTGGTTTTTTTAAAGTCTAGCTAAAGAAGGGGAAGATAAGTTTCAGTTAATGTAGAATACCCTTCAATGATTATCTAATACACTGTAACAGTATCACTAGTCATATTTCCTTTAACAATTGTCACATATGTCTTTACATGCCTTTACATGTGAGCTCCATGTGTGTTTACCCTCCAAGAACAAAGAGCAGGGCTAGCAAAGCACTGAGCAGAAGCAAATATATCCAACCTTAGCATTATTTGCTAACACAGAGATTAGTGATAAGTGCTGTGTTAACAAATTTTCACACATATGTGGAGCATGGACTTAACACGACCCTGTCTGCCTAAGAAATTTAACAGTTACCACCACTACATGTTATTAATCTTTGGAAACTTTCCATCAGCCACAGACATCTGTTCTTTAAAAGAATGTAGCAGTAGGGCATATTCATCAGTTACAAGGAGAAAAAGAAGAATGAACTTGATGATATTTGCTCATAAATTTCACAGATACTTGTTCACAGCAGAGGAGTAATAAGATTTCAGAATGCTGCTTGCTATTGTACATAGCAGAGATTTTCTTGAATGTGGATTCTTCTACAAATATATTTTTTTCTTTCTATTCTCTTTGAATCTATTCTTTGTTCTCACAGACACATCTTCCATCATCCTACTCAAATGGAAAGTCTGGTTAAATAGTTTGGTTTTAATTACATTTACACTATGTGGTTCTTCATAACTCATTGTTCCTTAGTGTATAGCCTTCATTATGTACTGTACTTCTACAAAAAAAAGGATAAAATTAGAAAAACTAAGAGACAAAATGAGTTCTTTGTAATGAAAGGAAAAGATAAAAAGAAACTTTTATGAATGTACTATAGAACAAAGTAAAATATATAGGTTAATTACTTATGGGAAAGAGAACAAATTATGATTTAAACAAGGGAGGTTTAAGTAGAATTTGCTTCAGTCTTTATGAATTTAATTGTGTCCAAACACATTACAACACTAATCTTAGCACAGAAATAGGACTGTAGGCCAGAATATGGAATGAAGACACTGAGGAGAACTTTTGCTTAAGTCTTTGGTGTTTGATAAACTGAGGAACTAAAGGAATCCACGCTATTTTAAAAATGTTGAAGTAATCTGAACTTCTAGTTCGTTCATTCCTGTTCATTCTGAGTCATTCATTCAGAAATTCACACTTAAAATTGGAAGGAGACAAAAAAAAATACAAGAGAAGACAAAAAGAAAAAAAAATAGTGTTTTCTGTCTGTGAAGCAGAGCATTATTTAATTATTAATAATTAAATTAATTAATAATAATTATAACCACTAGTAGTGGTAAAAAGCACCCTGTGTTGGTCAATAACATGTCATATCAGTCCAGTTTCTTTTCTGTTATGCTAACAGTGCAGTTAATAAGGGAAAAGAAAATATTACAATATTAACCAAGGCCATAGTAAGATTTGGGCACTATCTAACACACTCTTTTGAGCAACTTCACAAAGTATGGTTCACATTTTATTGATACAAAATTGATATACAGTTGCATGAAAACCTAAATTTAGTATTTAGTATTATTGATTTACTGTGTGTTGGAAGAATTTCAAATGAAGCTCTTTTTTCTATTACTGATTTTATTTAATATTTTACTTCGTGATTTAGATGTTGATATATAATAATGTGTACAGATGGTGTTAGATGGGAGGGGTTATGAGTGCTTTGGAAGATTGGACTTCAGTGTGATTTGGAGAAAATGGAAAACGGACCTGAAAACATCAAGAAAAATGAAGTATAAATGTCACAATTAAGTAGCATAAATAAAATGTCTACAGATATGAAATTAAATTTTCTAGGCAATAATGCTGCTAAAATAATGTACAACTGCAGTGGGGGCACAAATTAGACAAGATTTTATGTATTGCTGAGGCAAAGAAAGGCAGTTACATTTCAAGATTCAGTTAGACTTGGAAAGTATTTTGCATCACATGTGGAGGATAACACTTCTGTTTACATTTGGCCAGTGGCACTGTGAAAAAAAAAAAAAATGTTTGGCACATCACTGTACAAAACAGAATTATGATTTATATTGGGCATATCACACATTTATGTTGGTTCTAAATAAGCAAATGGGACATACATTCTTGTGCCTGGGACTGTCTGGAAGAAGGGAGGGTGTACAAATTGAGGTAAAAATAGGAGCATAAGAATAACCTTCCTAAATCATAGAATCATTGCACAGTTTGGCCTGGAAGAGATCTTAAAGATCAAGTTCCAACCCCCTGCCAAGATCCAGGACATCTTCCATTAGATCAAGTTTCCCAAAGCCCCATCCAGCCTGGCCTTGAACACTTCCAGGGTTGAGACATCCAGTTTATCTGGGCTAACTCTTTCAGTCTCTTACCAACCATGCAGTAGAGAATTTCTTTCTAATATGTCATCTCAGCCTACCCAGTTTAAAGCCATTCCCTCTTGTCCTGTTCCTACATGCCCTTGTAACCAGACCCACTCCTGATTTCTTGCAGGCTTCCTTTAGGCACTGGAAGGCTTCAAATAGGTCACCCTGGATCCTTCATCTCTCCAGGTTCAACAGCCTCAGCTTTCTCAGCCTCACCTCAAAGGAAACATGGCCTCTCCCTGCCTCTAATCAGTTTGGTGTCCCTCCTCTGGGCTGGCTCCAAGGATTGATGTCCTTCCTATGCTTGGGACCCCAGAGCTGGGTGCAGTCCTGTGGGTGAGATTTTATCTGAGAGGAGCAGAGAGGCAGAATCTCCTCCCTTGGGGGTCTCTGCAGGTCACATTTGTTTTGATGCAGCCCAGGACACAATTGGCTTTCTGGGCTGCAGCAGCACATTGCCAGCTCATGTCCCTCCTCTCTCTCACCCACCAGCACCCCAAAGTCCTTCCAGGCAGGGCTGCCCTCAGTCTGTTCATTCCCCAGCTCGCATTGATACCAGGGATCACCCCAACCCAGCCTTGGGTCTGGCACTTGGCCTTGCTGCTGCAATGGAAGTTGTCCTTACAAAGGAGATGTCTTTGCAGAAAGAGATACCAGCTTGCTAAATGAAAAATGAAATGTATTTCAGTTGGATAGTAAGAGGAAACGATCTAATTGTAGTGTTGGTCCAGACTGCAGTAGGCTACGTGATATTACAGAGAAACATTCTTAAATAGGACTTTAAGGGATGATTAATTGGATGCTCTCAAGGTTGATTCTGAATATAAGCAATCTCGCTTTAGTGAAGAGGGATTGACCACATGGTTTTTTGGGGTCATGCCTAGAGGTGTCTTCATCTAATTCTGTAAAAAAATTATATTTACTGTTTTAGTACTTCATAACACTTAGAAGGCTAAATAATTGCACAGGAACACTGTTGTGAGACACTTAACTTTTATTAATGTTATTTATAACTATATCTACCTACAGAAATATTCTTTGATATAAAAAATAAAAATTGTTTCTTTATATTAATTGTTAATAGTATTTTGTTCTCCCAAATGCTTTGGGTATGGTAGCTCTTTGGTACTTCTTTGTGTTTTGCAAAATTGTGTTATTGTTAAAAGTTATTCATTGATTTAGAGATAAAAGGTGAGAAATAAACAGCATTTTAACCTACAAGTTAATTCAACCACTCATCATTTTGAAAACCAAAAGTTTCAGCTTACATCAATTATTTCCTGTCTTAGTTTTGCTTTTTTAAAATTTATCTCAATAAAATGAATTCATATATTGTTATACAGAATCTAATTCCTGGTATAGGTATTTTAGATTTTTTTTATGGTTGTTTTATTATGTCCTACTGTAAATGACACAAAAATATTTATAATCTATTTATTTTTGATGCATTAACTACTCACTGATGAATAGGTAAATTATTTTAAGCAGACTACCTTTAGGAGTATACATTATTTTAATTTACTGATGATTAATACTGAAAATCACTAAGAGACTATAAAATAATGTATTCTTTAAAGTAGAAGTATTTTCTTCCATTTATTGTTTTATTGTGTTGTGGAGGCCAGACTACTGACAGAGGCAGGAGGTATGATATTATAGGTGAGAGAACAAACCCCCTGACAGCACGGCTTTGACACTGTTACTCATCACACAATCCACAGCTTATGTTAAATGAGTGACTAAAATGTTCCCAAGGGAGCTCTGAACTCTGCAAGCTTCCTTGGCAACCAAAAGTGCCTACAGAGAGCCCTGCCCATCACATTTTTTAGCCTTTCTCTTTTCACATCCTCTTGCTGCTCTAAAGCCCCAGTGCAGTGTTCCTGCTGCAGGGGCATTTTGCAGTTCACAGATAATACAGGGGATTTTGCAGTTCACTGCTGTCTTCTCCCTCCCATTCCTGTCTTCTGGACTGTTTTAATTCACAGGCTTCATATGAAATCTCCATCTGAATGTGACAAATACTGCTAAAAATGGAAAAGAGGGATTTTGCCTGTGTTGTTTGATTATGCTATTGATGGGAAAGGCTAAGGTTAATTCCATACAAATGTCCAACAGCCATTTTGTCCTTTTAATACCTTTGAAACAGTTCAGAACTTTTGCTGTGTGACTTGATGGATGGCTATGTGATTCAGAACTTCAAAGATATTAATTTTATTGAGAATTAATTGCAAAGACAGTTAGCTTTTGCTGCAAATATTTTGCTCAACAAAACCTACCAGGTGGTTTGAAATATCTGAGTATCTAATAGAGCACCCAGGAATTCTTATTCTGGGTGCTGAGCCTTAGCTCAGCCCTCATCTAAGTGATTTTGAGTCCCTCATACTATGGGGTTTTTTCTTCTTTTTCCGATCTAGGGTGCATTTCAATAAATCAACCTGTGTGGAAAAGAAACTGGAATTATATTTTAGCAGTGGTAGTACAAATTACAGACAATACAGCAGCAACAGCAGTGATCCCTGGGAATTAAAAAGAACTGGATATACCCCCCCATAAGCAGTGACAGCAGCACTTACTATTGTGCGGACATTCTGCAGTGAATCACTTTTAATCTCTTCTGTGAAGCTTTTCCAATTTTTATTTTAAAAAATCATGATGATAGATTATTTTTCTTTCAAGGAATTAAGGAGCTTTAGAGAGCTTATGTTGGACTTTTTCATGGGCAAGGGAAACTTGGCCTGTGCATTCAGCTTCAAGGGTTGACATAGTTTGTGAGAATCCACTCTGAAGATGGTGATTCAGGTGCCTCTGGACATTATGAAAGCTCTGGAAGTCTTCAGTCTACTCCACTGTGGAAATCTCATTCTTTAGATTTCTAGTTTGCTATACTCAATCTCTAATTCAGAACTGTTGTTTCTAATAGTTTTTAAATGACATAATTTTTGCATGCTCTTCTAGGCGTGCAGTTTCCTTTAAAATGCAGTTTTAATTATCTGCACTTATTTTTAATAGTACATCTTTTGTTTTGGTGGACCACTCCATAATTAAAATCTGTAGTAACTTTATTAAGAGTAATGGTACTTGCATTATGATCTGAAAGATTCAACTAAAGCTTACATATCAATAAATGGGCTTTAAAAAGAGCAGTGGAAAGATGTAGAGAATTGTACATTCAATTTGTTTTATGTATCAAATGCATGAGGAGGCTTATGCTCATGCAAAATTGTCTGAGTAATCTTTTTTCACAGTATTATATCTAAATTGCTTCATTGAGGCTTTATCCTGAAACTTTGTTTTGGTTTTTTTTTGGTGGTTTTTTTGTTTGTTTTGTTGGTTGGTTTTTTGTTTGGTTTTTTTGGGTTTGGTTTTTTTTTTTTTAATTTCAGCCTGTAGTAAATCATTTGACCTGTTTTATAAATATCTGAAAATAAAATTAATATGATACATGAAAATACTGACAGATCATCAATTACAAGAACACTAGGGAACATGGCACAAATTAGATCTTGATATGTTTTCCTACAAGTATGTATTTCTTCTGCTCTCTGCAGAAGAAAAGAATGTTCTTGTTCCTCTACATTGCTGAAATTGCAACATTAAAATATTTGAACATGTGAAAGGCCTCTTGCACACAATCCCTTGTGAACAATCTGTGTAGCAGATGGTAAAACACCTAGATTGTACCTGAATTAAGTGTGTAGACTCCTGCCTCCAATTGCAGTCAGTACTGAAACATCATTTTTACTCTTATGGAACAGTTCTTTTGTAGAAATCTAACAGTAAGAGAATTTAATTAAAGAAAATTTTTCTTTATGAACAGGATTATGAATAGGGTTTGCAGAAACACATGGACACAATTTTTTCCCACTGAAACAACTGCATAATGAATCAAGATTCCTTGCTGCTTTGAAAAAGCTTTCCATCACGCTGTTTGAAACAGCAAAATAAGTCAAAAGCATCTATAGTTGCACCTGTATTGATATATCATTATTTGTGTGTGTATATATTTAATATGTGCAGGTATATTTATTTAGGCATACATTATAGAAAAGATAAAAATACATCATAAAAATTATTTTATGTTTTAGAGATGTCATTTAATGTGATGTCAACAGGGTTATCATGGATGTTGCTAAAACAATATTTCATATGTTCACTGATTGCAATTTTTTCAAAATGTTTTTAAAGAATCACATCCTATCTTTTTGTGTGGGTTTTTTAATTTTTTTTTTCAGGTAGAGTTGAAGACAGTAAAAATTATGTTCAAAGAGCCTAATGGAATTTATGGGCACAGGACTACAGAAGTAAAATATATTCCAGGTTATTTGGTTTGGCTCTTTCATCCTTTTATACTGCTATCACATATAGTATAAATATTGTTTTCATAAAGCGCTTAAACTAAAGAGGAACTATTTAGTTAGTTAATTACTCAGTCAATAGTCAGTCATTTATTAATGCATCTTCATACTGGAAAGTTTTTGAAGAATGTCTGACAAACTTTCATAATTTCTTATCACTGTTCTGTTCCTAAAAACTTCATTTTCCTAGGAATTTAAATAATTGTGCAGATAGTTTCAAAGACACATAACAGAAAAAGTCTCCAAAACTTCACAAAATTACGTAAATCTTTTCCTGTCTGTCCTGGAACCCTACTCTGAAACTTAGCCCCTACACGATAGAGTTGCACTTTGCTGCCAAATAGGTGCATCCTGCAAGATCTGCAAAGTGAAACTGTGATCAGAAAATAATCTTATATTTTTCTTTTCCTCTTCTGTTTCCAGCAGGTGAGTTACACATCAGGGTGAAAACTATTGTTATTAATCCTGAGGACGGTTTTCCTTTTTTGAATTTGTATTTAATTTATTTATAATTGAATTTCAGGTAATTTTTATTATTTTAGTTCTCCATGTCATATTGTTATTTCTTGATGTTCTGTAATAATAATAGCACTTAATTTTGTCATTATCAACTTTCATTGTTACACTCTATTATCTCATTATAAGTAATGAATTTATTAACCAAGTTTCATCCCATGACTAATCTTTAGCAACTTAATCAATAATCTCATCTAAGACTGAAAGTTCTTTTTTCAACACTGTCTCTTTCTGCTTCATTGTTTATCTAGCTTACATGTTAAAGATGTTTGGCCAGTATCTATTACTTTGCTTATATTCTCATGTGTAGCACCATTTCAGATACTGTGTGAAAAAGAAAATTATATCTACTACATCCCAATGCCTAAAAATCAGTCAAAGAAAGAAAGCTGATATGTCAGTTTCCATTATTCTGAGAAGAATTCTGTTCTGTCACTGTAATTTCAATAGCAAATATTTGTTTTGCACTATTACTGGGTAATCAGCCTATATGCTGTAATGCAGTCTGATAAAAAAAAAGAAAAACATTTTTTAACAAAGTTATTTTGATTTTTCCTAGTGAACCTCCATTTATGCAAAAAATAAACCAATACAAAAAAGAAGAAAAAACCAAAATACCTTTCTTATGTTCATCTTTAAACAATCTTTGTTACATTTTGTTTCTGTTTACTTATTCTACATGATGCAGAAGCTGAATCAGGCATGTTTGTTGGTTAAAATATATTGTCTAATATTTTGAGGTTTGCAGCAACTTGAAGCAAACAGGTAACAGAAATTAGTTTTCTACAAGTGTACTAGAATATGAGTAGATAAATAAATATCATTATCCATTGTTCAGATAGATTTTCTCTGGCACTGGCTGCTGGATATTTTTGCTGGTATGTGATTAGTGGTAGCTCTAGAACACTAAAACCTGAAGCCTCCTGCCTGTTTGCTTTCCCTACAAGCTCTGCTTCTTTACTGATAATTTGCCATCCTCTACAGAATATAGTAGGAAAGAATACATTTAAATTTAGCGGTAAAAATGATAAAGTTGGTGGGGTTATTTTAGTTTTGAGTAGAATCTTCTGCAAAATTGGTGTTGAATATGTGAGGGACTGAAAAATAAATAAAGTTTGGCTATATATGTGAAGAAACTAACAGATAGATGATGTTTTACAAATAGTCAGAAGTGGTTGGAAAGAGAAGTGTATGTCAGGATATGGTAAGGATTATTTTGGTAACAAAGGAATTAATAAAAAAAAAGGACAAAACAGACAAAAAATCACTATAATAGTTTTTATTTATTCCTCAAAATTGTAACTTAATAAAAATCAGATTTATATTTTTTTCTTATCACAAATCTGGTATAATAGTTTGTTGACATGTGGAATGTAAATGTTTAGTCCCCTAAAGTACTCCACATTTTCATTTTAAATAACTCTGTAGAAAGAGTTACATGATATTCATAATGCCTAATGAAAACATCAATTTATGAGGATATATTAATTGATTTCTCCAAGCTTTTACATGGAAAATATTTTTCTTTTAAGATAGATAATTAATTTTGTACTTTCCAGCATATCTTTGAACATTCTAGTTGTATGTCCCTTTCTTGGTTAACCATTGTCAAGCAAAGTTCTCCACTGTAGTTCACACTGGAATAGGGCATGTATTTATTCATATGCTTACCTTGCTTCTGTGAAGCAAATAACAGCAATATAGTGACTAGAATTTAAATACCAGACTACAGAAAAATATTAAAATAAAATTATAAGTATATAAATATATAAAATTCACAAACAATATCTATGAAATACATGAACACATACATTTTAAAAAAATATTTTCGAGAAAAAGTGTTTCTTAGTTGAGATAATATATGGTTTGAACTGCATCAAAGATCCAGAGTTTTTCACTTTGGGGAAGATCAAAAAAATAATATATTAAAAGCAGAATAGCCATTAGGAAATTCTCCAGCAAATAGCATTGTAGAGGTGAAACTGCATATAATATCTTCAGGAAGTAAGTTGTTTTCTATTAATTTTGTGGAGGCATCAGGCTTGACAAGAAGGGATTAAAAAAAGAGGAGACATTGGTAATTTGCATGTTCTATTCTGATATTTCCCTGTCTTGATAATAGCAAAATATTTTAAAAAAATATTCAAAAGTCAGAACCTTGGACATTAGAAGAATTAAAGTAAATGCACAAATCAGAAATTATCACAGCATAAGTATGTTAGCTACATACTTCTGTCTTCCTCAAAAGAATTTTAAGGATGAGAGACATAAGAAGCAGTTAATACTACACATGCCTGTAAGTAGTCAAGATGTTCTTCTGAGGTGTCTCTCTGACCATTTCTGCCCATTTTCATGTGAGAGTTGCAAAGATAGTAAGCACAGAAAACTTCCAATGGAGTATGACAATTCAGTCATATTTTGGAAAAAAAAAAAGTATTTTGATTTCACTTTACCCACACAAAAGCAGGATGAGGATTTCACTGGAGTTCGTTTTATGGTGGGAGATGAGTCATGCACTCAAGAATTCAGAATCTAGAGTCCTCATAAATTAGAAATGATACTATACTAGGTACCTAGTATATTAAGACCAACAATCTCTTTTAAAATCCTTCACTGTGGAGATAATGAAGTAAAAACCTTATGGAACTCTAGTGGATGAGTCACTACTGGGAAGTAAAGTGACTTCTATTCAAAGAGACTTCCTCAGGCATTTTATTTTCATGACATGTCAGTATTTCTCAGCTCACATATGGTGTTAAATTAAGCTTAGCTGTTTATGTCTGCCTGGTTTGACTTTTTGACTCTCCCTTTTCCACCAGATGCAGTGGTTTTGCCCCAAAATGCTTAGATATTTCATATGTGTGTGATAGAGAAGGTTTTTTACATCTTAATTTAATAATCACTTTCCGCTTTGATTTGATGGGTTGTGCTGAACTTTCTAACCTCACTAAGAAAAATAAAGTGTAAAATAGGAAGATTTTAATATATTGCTCTTAGGACAATACTAACTTAATACTTTCATGCCTTGAAGACTCTGCCCATGACTTTGGATAAATAGGATCATTCACACATTTATTTATAATTATAGCAATCTAGAATTTAAATTTAAATACACCTTAACATATAGAGCATTTGAAAAAAAATAATAGCATATTTTATTATATTCAAAATACTATTTTTCTCATTAAAAATATGCTAAATATACTTATGGAAAATACAGGTGTAATAGTAATCACTAGTTTAAAAATTGTTATGAATTTCAGACAGGGAATGACAGCTGTAAAAGCTGCATGTTTCAGAAGTTAATCAGTTCTTCCACCGGTTCCCCCAAAACTTGCAGATGCAGCTTGTCAAGTCCCATGAGCTTGAACACTTTCAGGCTGATGGCCTCAAATCTGATTTTCTCTTACAGCAGGTGATTCTTCATTCTCCCAGGCCCTGCCTTTACCTTCTGTGACTTGGGTGGTGTGGCTGGAACAATTGCCAGTGAAGAGTGAAGCAAAAAAATAATTTGGTACCTGAGCCTTCTCCATTTCCTGGGTAACCAGGACTCATTTCTTTCCTGAGAGACCCTGCATCTGCATCTGAGGCAGAACAACTCTCTGCACTAATGCAGGCTGCAGACTGGTTAAGGAAACAGCTCTTCAGAAAAGGACCTAAGGACCTATGAATCCTGGTAGACTAGAAACTGAAAAAGTCAGCAATGCATGCTTAAGATAATTGCCTACTGGGCTGTGTTAACAAGAGCATAAACAACAGCTGAAGGGAAGTGCTTATTTCCTTCTACTCAGCACTCGTGAGGTCAAATCAGAAGCACTGTCCAGTTTTGTGGCTCCCAGAAGAAAACACATAAACAAACTGCAGTCCAGTGGAATGCTATTAAGTTTGTCAGGAGCCTGGATCACATGAAATGTGGGAAGAAGCTGAAGGAGCTGATTTTTTTACCTTGCAAGAATAATTAAAGGAGGACAAACTAATTACAATGGTCCAAAAAGCTGGAACCAAGCACTTAAGTGCATGGCAAAAGGGCAAGGATAATGGTAACAGGCTGCAGCAATGGAAATCCTGATTGAAGGAAAAAGCACTTCAGAGTGATGGTGATGCAGGTTGTCCAAAGAGGCTGGAGAACCTTCATCTTAGAGGTTTTCAAAACTCAGATGAATATGACCATAAGCAACCTGATTTTACTTTCAAATCATCACTGCTTTGAGCACTCTAGGTCAAACTAGGTGATCTCCAAAGAGACCTTCTAACATACATGCAATTCTGTGATCAACATAAAAAGTGGCAGGTTCATCATCTTTCTTACAAGCTGTTCTCCAGCTTTCAGTTAGATACACCAATGGAAGTGTATGTGAAAAAAGGTACTCTCCTTTAGACATTGCTCTTGATTAATTTGGCATTGAACATCACAACTGGATCTTGAACAAAAAGTGCACCTATTTTTTCTCCTTTTTTTGTTTTTTCTTTTAGCTAAGAAAAAATGTTTTTAATTCCCTTAAAAATAAATATAAAAATGAGATAGTAATGGATAAAAATAAAACTGTTAGGATCCTATGCTAACAAGAATAATATTTGTATGTATCTAGATGTACCTAGAAAGATGGTTGGTATTTCTACTGCCCTGTGTAACTCATAATAACCAAAATGGACATAGAGAAGAACTGCACAGAGTAATTAGTTCTCATACTAGTCAAACAAAATATAAATGTTATTTATTTATTTATTTTCTACTTCCTTAAATTGACCTTACCAGTTACTGCACAAATGTATTTCTCACTTAACAAGCAGCAGGAAGATCTTGAACATGCTACACTGTAAAAAGAAAATCATTAAGATCACATACAATAATGGAAAGCAGAGATATGTTGTAGAAAAGAATTAGGCTGATGGACCTTCACTGCTTAAGGGGAGGAGGCTGTGATGGAAAGAGAGGTAGGAAAGAAACCTTCACAAAATTTTATCCAACTAAATGGAGACAGCTTTGACTAAGTGAGTAAAGAATTATGTTTTACAGGCACTAAATCTCATTTGTCTTGAGGAATGTAAAGCATTTCAGAGATACGGATTCTGACTGAATAGACACCATTAGAAAATAAACCATGTGTAATGAATACATTCAATGGAATTGGGCAGATTGCTAGGAACCACATACTGAAAATGAGCTTTCAAACAAATGGCAAATTCCAGCTATCAATTTAATTCTTGGTGTGTCTGTGTGACATATACCATTAGCTCCATATAAGATTTTGGTACTCAAAATATTTAAGTTCTTTTAGCTTCAGAGTACTAATTTGTATCTGTGACCTGTAGAGTAGAAACACAATAAAATTCTGTATGCAATTCAACACTGACATCATAGGAATATTTTCTATAGAATTTTATCAGTGTGGTTATTCACTCTCACATCAACATAGATCTTAAAATATCTGTGTCACATACAATTCTTGAAAGACTTAAATGAACTCAAATGGAAAAGATAATGACCTGAAAATGTTGGCACTATAATGGTCTTTAGCAATAGACTGGTTAACCAGATTATTAGGAGAAAAAGCCCCAAAACAGTAGGAATACATGTAAAAGTGAAGGAAATAATATATCACCTTTCTCAAAGTCTCCATAAATATTAGTTAGAACACTTTTTCTGACATTTTCCTGTTACACTTCTAAGCATTAATGTGTAGCCTCAGTGTCCAAGTACTGTCACAGCTGAGCATCCTGATGTAACTCCAATCAAAGTGGGCTTATTCCTGAAATACTCAATATATATCATAATATATCTAAGCATTAAAAGGAAAATCCAAACAGATAACAGAACAATGTAAAATGATAATGGGCTTAAAGTGTATTTAACGACTGATGCTCAGGAGAAGAGGAACAATTGTGTGTACTTTATTACTTAAAAGAAATAGAATATTTAAAATGTCTTGAAATTGAAGCAATTTGAGATTCCTTTCTTATAGTTCAAAATTATATGTACCTTAAAAGAGAAAAGAATCTTTCCACAAAGTTTAACCTAGATATTAGAGTAAATTAATGGAAGAGGAATGAGAAATTATAGAAACTGTCCTTCCCACTAAAGTGCAGCCTATGAATTTTTAAAATTGTATTTTCTGCTTTTTGTGACTGTACAGATGACATTTATTGTTAAATTGCTAAATCACCATGATTGTTTGTCTATGATGTGTCCAAAGGTATTTAGCTAGACTCCAATTATTTATATGACACCGGCTGAAAATTTAACAATTACATAAAAATCATCCGAAATTAAATCATAGTTTACTTGCTTTCACCTTCAAACATTTGCTGTGTGACTAGAAAGTCTACCTATACTGTGCTCTTCTTTGCCAATGAATTTTTTTTTTTCAATCTGTTAATGGAATATTTCTTATTACCTAAGAAATATTGTCAGGTTGAAATCCTTGCTTGATGTGAACAACTTGGAAAGACTGGTAAGTAGATTTGTTACTTCAGGGGGAGATTATCACACATTTCATATCTTGGCATTTCTGGTCTATAGCTCATCTAAAAGGCAGCAGCTTAAATCTTTGTCATGGCCATCTGTTAGCTGTAACACTTCAGTTGCAACATATAAAATTTTGTTTCCAATAAATTATTTTTTTATTATATGGATTATTTATAATTGCCTATTGCCACTCCACCACTACTGCATCTTTCTGTATTTCAGTGTCATCCATATTAGGGTGACATTAAATATTTTCTGCCTCTGCTCTCATGGAAATCGCAGGATTGCTTTTCAGAAGATGTCATAACTTTCTGCCTGATGATGATTTTAAATTCCATCGAAGAGGTCTAGGCTTTACCACAGCTTGTAAGTGATGCAAGAGTTGCAGAGCTTATTAGTACCATTTGTTACAAGAACTTCTATATCTTTTGGGGAAAAAAGAAATATATTTATGTATATTTCTGTTTGGGAATTGTGGCATCCCTCCTTTGGAGCTATCAAATGTAAAAGAAGTATCATGTGTTCAGAAGTGCCTTTGAGATGCTGCATAGAATGGTAATATGATATGAATTCTTCAGACTGATTATTGTCTTATGTAGGTTTCAGAATTCAGCAAGGGAGTTTGAATTCCTACCAAGATCAGCTGAATTTATGGAGCTAATCTGTCATACTTTCTAACTGACAGTTTAACAAACACAGAAAAATATTTTAAAATTCATGAACTGTTAATAGTCTTGTCTGAACTGTAGCAATACCATATATGCTCTATGGTATATTAAATTTACATTATTTAGTATTTTCATTCTCTTTATTCCTTTACAGGCAATGCAATAAAATACTAATTAAAACTCACATTTGCCGCTGAGGAAACTCAAGATTTGTCTACAGTTTCAGTGATTAATTAACTTCTGTCTATCCTTAGGTAAGTTGTGCCTGCAGACATACTAATCATGGGTATAGATATGCACTTTCAGTCGTGGGCTGCATTGGTGGGAATGTGTCAAAGACACTTCAAAAAAGAAACAACTAACTTTTCTGTAATTGAAGCAAGAGTCCTAGACATAATACCTTGGTGATGTTTTTAAAAACCAAACAGAGGAACATTTGAAGATTTGAGGTCGAGTGACCCTTCACATCTGGTTATAAAACAGACACAGCGCTCGAATCCGTCTGTGATTGAATTCTATGAATTCTGAGTTTGGACTTGCTACTCTGGGGAGAGGAATGTAGACTGGGACAGGCTTGTGATGTTTAATTGAGATTTTTATTGATATTTTACTTCTTTTATTTCTCCTGACACTCTCTTTGGCACATGTCCAGGTTTATCATCCTCTACTGTTCATTAGTTTCTGTATTTAGAAAATAAAATATTGTGCTCTAACTAAACAGAACTATAATGTAGCTGCAGTGAAGAGGCAAGCTAAGCAGCATGTAAAGAATGGCTCTCGCTGGGGATATTAAGGGCAGAGTGGAGATTGGTTTATATTTCTGCAGAAACTAGCTCTCTACTGCTCCATTTTGAGATTTATGTTTTCTCTTGGGAAGTCATAACACTTGCAGTTAAGTACATATGTGCTCTATAAAATAATCTTCAAACTGGGTATCGATCAGTCAGTCAATTCATGCTTAGAAAAAAGAAAAAGAAGGAAAAATATACAAAATTCCTTTTATTTTACTGTATTCAACACTTGGAAAATTTAGTTCAAAAAGTTTTGAAGTTCTTTCATATTTCACAAATAAAACAACTGCAAAAGCAATTTGATGGGTTTTTTTCAATTCAGAACCTAAGCATTTGCATTTTATTATAAAATTCATTTGGCATTTTGTTTTTAATCGTCTATAGAGATTGAGAGATTCTTGTGATTGTTCATTCACTTCCTCGTTCTGAGGGGATAGGAAGGAAAGTGATCAGCAAGAAAGCAAAATATTGAAGAAAAGCAGTAAAACCAACCAAAACTGTGGTTTGAATACTGCTGTGTAAGCTTCCACTCTAAATTACAGATGCTACCAACTAATACCTTTTGTTCAGGTATTTATTGAAGTTAAAGCTGATATTAAAAAAATTAAGAACATGATTAATATTGATTTGAAGAGAAGTTATTCCTTTCTAGATCCCATATGAAGAAATAAATCAGTGGATTATCTGGACCACATTGCAAGTATTTTTTCTTCTGTAATGCTGAAATTTAATGAAGAAATTTAAAACAATAAAGTTTTATCTTTTTTATGTCTTTCTGAGAAACACAATAAAATTTTAAAATAAATGATTTATTTTCCTCTTTTTTTACCAAAAAAATCATGAATAATTTACTAATAAGTTCAAATTTCACACATAAGTAACAAAAAATTTAAAACTCTCTTTAATGATTAGAAACAAAAAAAAACACTTTAACATATATTTTAAAGTATTTTTATAAGCTTTATTAATCAATTTTTCAGCTCCTTGAATATAAGAGAAAGCCAGTTTTCAGAGTCTCAATGACCACTGATTGTCTTTCAAGAGAAATCTGCACAGGAGGCACCACAGAAATGTAGGTTTAGGTTTAGATTGCTACCTGAATCTGCAAACGTTCAGTTCCTCACTTTTTTTTTAATTTTGGAAATGGGGCAGTAAAATCTTAACTACAAGTATGGAGTGGTTCATAAAGAGCAAATCTGATTAGAAAATGGCACCGAGATCAGGAACATAAAATCCTATTGCCAATAATAGCATCATAAATGAGATGGGAGAGTCAGCAGGTGATGGATGCAAGCAGAATAAATTTGTCACACAGAAAAATGTGCCATCATCACACTTATTATGTTATGCTCTTGTTAAACTAAAATTAGCATGAACATTGAAAAAGGAAAAAAGATTCCTTGACTATTCCTTACCAAGTAATTCTTTAAGGTGGGGTGACCCTTTGTATAGAAAGTACTTCTGAAATGCAGTTGTTTTTACATTAATTTAGAAATATATCTAGATATAGCTAATCTGTTTTTCTAATATATTCTTCTTCCTAATATACCTCAAGAAAGAACCACTGAAATCTGCATTTAGGAAAGAAGATATGATGTAAGAGCTAATCCAGAAGATGTAAGTAAACAGGGGTTTTTTACTGCTATGATAATTAATTATAAAAGAGGAAATATTTTTATGTGACTAGCTTTAGAATGAAATTTATTTTACAATGAAAAAAATCATTTGTCTCCTGCCAAGATTAAAGTCTTTTATGGAGAATTAGGCTCCATTTGAATCAAAGCATAATATATTTTGACATGAATAAAGTCTGTACTTGTAATCCCACACTCAATTAATTTGAGTAAAGCCACCAGAGACAAAAGATTTTACTCAGTCTTCAACTAATAACTACACAACTATTGTGAAAGTGATTTACCAGCATGCCTAACCCATTTCTAGACAGCAGGCACTGTCTAGATGTGAAAAGAGATGCCATACAACCCTCTACATTCAGAGTTACCTTTGTCTTTCAAAACTGGCTTGATTCTACCCTAATTCTAATTAATAAAACCAACCAATCATACAAACAAAATCCCAGGTAACACTGGAAAAAACAACAGGCAGAGAAAATCTGATAAAAAATTTTTTTAGGAAATATTATTTATTAAAAAATACTATCAAGATATGGACTTGCATGGACCGTTAAACACTCAGACTTACATCTTTAATTAAAATTCTTCTTTTTAATTAATATACAATAGTAAAGTTAGTCAAAGAAGCAATGTCAGCTGCAAAATCAGATTTTTGTTGAGGTTTTTTCATGGTTTATTATCAGTGGTAATAATTACCTAGTTGAACTGAAAGTAGTAAACCATGGCAGATCTTTCAAAATTAATGGAGTGATAGAGGTATTTGTGGAAGATAAAAGTATATCTACCTCAGATATATGCATGTACAGAATGTATAATTCTTCCACTTATACTGACAATAAGATTCATATTTCTTAAAGGTGACCAAAAAGAATTTGGATAACTAGAGTAGGCTAATCATTGAGATCTCCTCAACAGAGGAGAGAGATAAATACTTAGCACTTAGTTCCATATGAAGACAGGTTTAAGGTAGGTTGAATGACTCAGCTTCCAGAACTGCCTCTCTGTCTTTACTGTCTAGAGAGAGATTCCAGATGTGTAGCTGTGACTAGACACTCAACATTAAGTTATGTGAGAGAAAGGTCTCACCAGCCACTGCTTTAGACGAACTTGTCAGAACCTGACCTCAACTGATGGTTCTGCATAAAAATATGTATAAGCAATATACATATTTTATATAGTAAAATCTATATATTTGCAAGAAATATATTGAATTCAGATCATTGATAAAATACTAACAAGTGTTTACCTTTTTATTATTTTCACCTCTTTCTCAGCTGCCTATCTTCCCAGCCTATGCCAACAAAGTCGACAAATTAAGTCAATGACAAACTCAATGACAATTCTCATTTTCCATCTTCTTCCTGACAGGAGTGGTATTTAATGCATTGACTTACTGACAGCTTTTTGTAAGATTTTTACTCCCCTTCAAAAGTTCTGTTGAAGTTCCTATTCCAAACTTTTTTCCAAAGTTCAAAGGTGGGCTTTAGACACCTTTTAAAACAATCCCTAAAAAGGATAAATTTAATCTTTTTTCCTACCCTTTTGTGTCAAGGAAAAGAAGAAAGGAGTTTTCCTGAAGAATGTTGATTTTCCTTGAGTTTTCCTTCTTCATTATCTTTAATGATGAAGAATTGCTGAGTTACTGAATAGGAATGAGGATCAGATCTGGGCAAAAGACCATCCTCAGGAGATGTTTCTTCAGAGAAGTTCCCAATTCAGTAGCAGTAAGAAGGATGAGGGGTTTATTAGCATGCAGTTATATTAGAATGTATTCAGACATGAATCAGAGCTGTGTTCAGCAAAATATAAATAATGTAAAAAATCATCCACATCTTTTACTTTAAAATTACCCATTTTTTGTCATGTGGATCTCATGTAAGGTTCAGAACAAAGAGTAGAAACTGAGAGACAGAGGTCATGGATAGAGAACTCAAATTAGAATAAAATTTTCACTAAACAATGACACAACTACTTTGCAATTTATTTAGTTATAATCAACTCGCATTTGGTATCCAAGTAGTTCTCTAGAAAGAATTTATTAAAGGACAAAACTAGTGGATTTACTGATGTAAATAAAAGTAAAAATGTCAACAACATAGAAAAAGTTCAGTCCCTCTCATGGATACCATATCATGATTTCATTATTGGACTTAAGTTCTCAATCTCTCTTTAAGGGAAATTGCTTTAACTGACTTTGTATTAGCTAAAATGATACGAAAAACTATTTCTTTGGTGCCTTTGCATGTAATTTTTTTTGCTTGTATTTTCAACACTTCCTAGATGTTACTGCTGAGCGCTGTCGGAATGCAAGAGAAAAATAATGAAAAGGCTTGCAAAGTTACTGCTAAAGATGCTCACTGTGCTAATATTATACAGTCCCCAGTGATCCTGTTCTCTATTGGAAATTGTATCAAGAATCACTTTGTGAGAAAATATAATGAAAGACATTTTTTCATTGAGATTCTCACTGTATTAGCTGATTGGAGAAGTAGCAGCAGTAGGTAGGAGTTTATAGCAGGAGTTAAAGAGCAATAGCTGCTTTAAAAGCTGCTGTTTTGACCCATGAAAAATGGATCCATTATTACCCTGAGAAGTGCCCTTATTTTTTCTGGTATGCTTATGTGTCCAGAAGAGTAACCTGCTCGTACACCTATAATGATTGCCTACACTATTTAAAATTGTGGGTCTTAAAACTGAAGAACGATTCTGTTGTAGATGAACTAAACGTTGATGAAGATGAACTAACCTGAAAATGTTATAATTTCTCTATAGATGGAGATTAGTCACATTTTAATAGACAGTGGAAACAACATATAAAAGTTTAAAGACCTAGCTAATAAGAAAACGGGCAATGTTAGACCTCAGTAATTCTCTTGTCAAAGTAAAAGTTACCATTAGCATTCAGGAATTTCTCTGTGAAGCACTACTGTCTCTTTAGAACGGCTACATTGCTTGAAGGTCCCTCTGAAATAATTTGAACAAATTCAAGCTGAGTTGAGCAACATGTCCAAGACAAGATTTTGTTTTTTAGTAAGGCAAGAAGGTGCTGCTTCTGAAGATTTGACCATGGATGTGAAATGCTATTTGTGCTGGCTGTGTAAGCCACAGTATAACAAAGAAACAGAATCATAGGGCAACGTGTGCCACAGAATACTCAGTCTTGAGCTAGAAAATCAAGAATTCTTTTCGTTTTGGCAAGCTAATCATAGTTTATACCTCCTGACATATGGCTTTATTTTTCACATATTGAATATTTTAATTAAACAGTTAAAAAAGAATATTTTAGTATTTCACATCCTTTCAAACCCATCTCCCTAGTTTTCTCCTGGACTCGTATACAGAACGCAAACACATAAAGCATCAGTTTTTAATAAGAATAAACAGAATAATAGATAAGCAGTCACATGAAACTATGGTGTTAGTCTGTCTGTGGATCTGTTGACATAAATCATTAGCACTTTGTTTTTTAAGTTTGGCTTATTTGTTTATTTCTTTAATATTTTATTTTCCTAAAATCTACACATAACATTCAAATAACTACAAAAATAAAGATTGGTTTTCCTTTCTTTTTTATCCTTGGTGATTTTCAGCCTTCTACTTTCTCATAGTACTCTGTCCTATCTTCCTCTTGAGAACAATATCCTTTTGTTAACAATTGGTTATGTCCTAAGGGGACAAGTACTTTTGCAGATAGCAGTGGACACCGACGTTTTTTCATCTGCACACTGCAAAGGAGCTGACTTCTCCTTTGTTTCCTTACTTATGCATCCCATCATCAACTTAATAAAAAATTTGGAAAAAATAAAAAATTTGCTGCTACCTCTTCTAAGCTTTCCATTTCTCCCTCTTTTAGTGGCTGGGGATCCAAGTCTCCAAGGATCAACTCTGATAAGACACAGATGCCCACCCTTGATTCACACAGGAAGAACTGTGAGAAAGCCTGTAGAGATATAAGAAAGGTAAGATTACAGAGTTAGGATTGTTAAAATGGCATTATTTGGTGCAGAAGGATTCAGGAGAGAAAATGCCTGCATAGAAGGTTATAAAATGTTAAAGGAAGAGTAGTTGAGCTAGTGCAGAAATGATGACTGGGGTCAAGTTATCAGTGTTAGCAGAGATAGTGGGTGATGCCAGCTGAGCCATATTGAAGTATTGGTCTGGCATTTGCAAAGGCTGATGCTTCTTCTCTCAAATGATGCCAGTCAAGTCAGCAAAGACTGCTTGAATACCTTAGCATGGTGAAAAATCCATTAATCCTAAATCCAACAATTTCCTAAAGGTTGGCGTAATTCTCAGAAGAGGAATGCACATTGGTGTTTTTCTGACCTTTACGTGCCTTTTCTCCCAAGATTTCAAAAGTGTTAAATGCAAAAAATTGCAGCAGCTTCCAGCAAATACAACAGATTATGCATAGTTATCCAGCTATAAATATTGTGCCACTGAAATAGAGCTAAAACGTTCTAAAATATATAGAAAATTTACTAGAAATTAAGAAAACTGAAGAATCTCCAATTATTATGCTTAGGAGGTTGCTGTTTCTTCCTAGTCTATCCTATGGCATTTTTTGGGTTCATTTGCTTTGCTGATCCACCACAGTGTTTCATTTAATTAGATAGCCTTCCTCCTGTAATCACTAGGTTTTTCTGTCACATCTCTTTCTATATTAATTACTAGGCATATGCCAATATGCTTTACAGGGTTTCAGAAGGGGTCTAAAACTCCTAAATATTCCTTTACAGGATCAGGCTAGACCTGGAGGCATATATAGAAACTATTAGAGGTTCAACTTTCAAAACCTGAAAGTCTTCAGCTGTTCCTATGGTAACCAATTAGATCACTGGATTGAGAGGTACAGCTTGTTCTGAAAAGGGAAAGTTTTAAAACCAGGGATTTCATACCAGTTTAAATACTGAAATAGACTGCTATCACAAACAGGAGGCAAGTACTCTTTGTTGCTTTTCTCTGCTTCTCCTATTGAGTTAGTTTTTTCTCTCTTTAGAGTTGTGGCTTTTTGTGATTTGATCAAGCAGCCATGCCTTTGAACTAGATTGATCAGCCTTTGATCTGCATGTATAACAAACTCCACAGATCAATTACATTAATTTCCTTAGGTGAGTCTTTCAACAATTCTAAATCTGAAGGAAATAGTTTTAATAAGAAACACCTTTGCATATAGGCTAAATATGTATTAAATTTAGTCTTATCATTCAGCTATACTATTACAGCTTTTGTCTCCTGCATTGATTAATGAACTACTGCAAAATATTTCTCCACTGCAAACCTATTCAAATCCCTAAACAAAAGCAAGAGGGTTATTTCTGGAAAAAAAATCTATTTAAAACTGTAAAAGTATCTTTTAATACATAATTTATGATTAACAAAAATTTGAATTAATAATTCAAATATAAGACGGTTTTTTAGAAAGATCAGAAGATTAATTTGTATTTTAAATACAGAAGTCTCTTTCTGTGTGTCTGCAATCAAATAGTCAGGCTTGTTCACCACGTGTGTATGTGAGGGAGACAACATTCTCACCCGTATGGTACAATCTTAAATGGTCCATATTTATCAAGTAAACAGAACTGTTTAAATCACACAGTACAACAGCAAAGCACATTAATAACTCTATTTTACTGAACAGCATTTTTTTACTTCTTGCATATGACGTTACATTTCTCTGTTCTGGTAATATACTTGAAGATGAGTATTCTGTCTAAGACTACATAATTGCTCCCTCAACTTTCTTTCATGCTGCGTGGCCTCACAAAATGTACCTATGACTATTAATTTTAGGTGAAATCCAAAAATGGATTTGGAAAAACACACAAAGTTTCCCTGGATGCTTCTGAGATATCTGATGAACTCAGGCTAGCAGGCAGATACAGTAAGGCCCTTCAGGGAAAATCAGCTGTCAGTGATGTAATGCGTCTATGCTAAGGAGATACTCAGTTTACTTAAGAATTAAGAGGAAATTAAGAGTAAAAAAAATTAGATTTTCAGAATATAGTCCATGTAATTGCTTCTGCCACTTCATTGGTCTTACTGCTCTCTCTGCACCATGGTTTTGATAATGTGAAATGAGCAGAGCTACATAGGTGTGAAACTGGGTTGAGATAATAGAATCACTTGCCCAGAGCCCTTGTGTTTTTCTGATTTCTTAAAAGGCAGGACAGAAAAAAATTGGGTAGTTGTACTATATGGGAAAATGTCCTGCTGCTTCTAAGTAGTGACCTTGTAGACAGCTTCAGCATTTCTGTAAGAAATTCTGTTTAATGATTTTACACATTTTTGTTTAAATTTCATATTTACAGTTTTAAAAATCCTTAAGCATTGTATATATGCTAACTCAATCTAGGAAAAGAAAACAAAAATCAGAAAATAGAAGGCAGATTTTTTCCATCTATAACAAATTTGACAACTGATAAAAGCATGTGCATATGAATATACAAAAAAGAAACACTAATGAATACGCAGATTTCCTATTCCTTACATGGCAGAAAAGGAAAGGGGAAGGCAATCTTCTTCTATTGTAGAATCTCTTTAATGCAAAAGATAATCTACTGGGTACTGGAGTTCTCATCATATAAGCAACCCTTTTGTGACTTTCTTTTGCTGTAGGTTTGTAATGGTCCAAGGCATTTTAATAATTAGTCTACAGGGAGCCTTAATAGACTAGGGCAATTCTTAATTAATTTAATCCCCAGTACATGAGTTGACCAGGAGACATCAAACCACATTTTAGCTTGGAGGGTATGTGAACTCAGAGGAAATCTCATTTTTTAGCTACTGTGGTGCTGCATTTTTCCTTCTAGCATAGTGTGGTTGCAGCTAAACATTTTGTGCTATTCTGTCCTGTAGCAACCAGAAGCTTTTATTTTCAGTAGAATTAATAATAAATGAAGATGGCAATTTCAGCATAATTTTTTAAGGTGCAAAAATTATCATAAGATGATGTTCATATGTAGTTAAAACAGGCTTAAGAAGTGATTTTACTTATTTTTTTCTATTTCTCTATTGTGTATTTCTGATGCTTAAAAAACTCTGGATCTGTTTAAAATACATGAAAATATACTGATTATCTTTTAAGCTACAGTAGGTTTTAATTAGAAATATTATGTACTCCTATGATTTGGTACTGAGGGCAGTATTCTAGCATATGATTATGCTTCAACCATGCTTTATATTTATAAGTATTCAGTTTGTATTTTATATTTTATTCTTGCTTCTTATCAAGATTTGTGGTAAGTCTTAATAGCAGAAGAAAAAAGAATTAACTTCCTGAGGCAGCCTTTCTCTTTTCATTTCTATGTTACTATTCACATATGCAGTAATACTTTTAATGAAGTGAGTGTTGCTTTAGGAATATAATCCTGAGGTACCTAAAGCTGTGTAAAACTAATGATTATCACTGAACTGCATGCAGTGACACTGTGGGCAGCCTAACAGTGATGAAAGAGAAAATGTCAGTATAATCACATAGCGCCCATGTGAAAGACAGAGCTATTCTATAAAGTACATATGCTTCTGAATAAACATTGTTAGCAACAGAATCTATTAAAAACACCTATTTCTATTCTTTAAAGTGAGTTGTTTTGGTGTTGGTATTATTAGCATTTGCAGCTGATTTCTAACTAAATGTATGAAAGGTATATTTAAATTAAGCCATTTAAGAGAAAAATCACTGGGCAAAGAATTTTAATCTAAGCTGTGACACTAAGATGCTGTTTAGCTCTTCAGGGATGCAATTTGTCTGTCCCAGTTGCTGAATGCTTTGGGGAACACACTTTCCTTAATATGCATTCCATTAGAATCTTAACCAACATCTATAATGTTACAAATAAGTTCAAAAATAGTTGTAATCAGATTAACCAAACCTTCAGCTAGACACTTACAGATCTCATTGTCAAGGAAAGGATACTAGATTAACAGGACCTGAATCAGTGAGAGAACTGAGAAAACAAATGCTTTTGTGATATATAAAATTATAAAGTATTAGGATATTTCCTGAAAATGGACTTTTTAGCATTATGGAAAAAATTAGCTGTATCTATGTGTATTGCACAGTGAAGCTTTATAAGATCCCAAAAATTGTATCATTAGTAAAACTGCACACACATTTGTTCCTGCTATTAAAGTAAAATTTAATTCACCTCATTAAAACACTTCCCTTCTATTTCAACAATGTTGTATGTATTTGAAAGCACTGCATTTTATAGTGAATTCAATTTCTTATATTATTAATCCCCTTATACAAAGGGAAATTCAATCTCTTAAAAAATCTTGATGTAGTCAGTTTAATTTCCATAACTATAAATCTTTTATAACAAATGAGTTTTAATTAGTTGCTGTCCTTGGCCATGTACAAGAGGAAGGAATCATCTTTCAATTAATCTATTGTTAGGTTATACTGAATTAAAAAGTCCCATATGCTTAGGATGTTCAGACTACTATCTTTCCAACTTAATAGACATTGACTAATAAATTTCTAATATTTTTTGAGTGTTTCCCTTTGTTGCTGTTTTAGAAGAGAGTCCATTTTTTTTTAACTTGGGCTGATGGGATAACACTAGAAAATAATTCCAAAATAGTCCCTAGATATACACAGCTATAAACTGAATTGAAATCTCCAAACAAATACCCCCAAACTTAGATTGCTTGAAACTTTTCAATTTTCCAATTTACTTTTATTTGGAGTATAAAATTAATGGGTGTTGGGTTGATATATGGTCCAGATGAATTCAGGAGTTAAGGAACAGACTTGAATAATCCCCATATTTACTTCATTTTATATTTTACCATGCTAAGTGTGTCTGTAGTTTCACAGAGTAATGTGGGTTGGAAGATACCTCAGGAAGTCATCCAGTTCAGCCTTAGCCCTCAAAAGAGGGTCAGACCAGGTCTCAGGTCATTGTGCAGGCTCTCTTGTAAACCTCCATGGATGGAGACTGCACAGCTGCCCCGGCAGTCTGTCCCTCTGTCCCATCCCTGGCAGTGCTCAAGGCCAGGCTGGATAGGCTTTGAGCACCCTGCTCTAGTGCAAGGCGTCCCTGACCATGGCCAGGGGTGGGAAGTAGATGAGCTTTAAGATCCCTTCTGACCCAAGCTATTCTATCATTCTGGTGAGGAAGTTTCTCCTTTCTCCCCAGTTTTTATTTGAAATTTTATGTTTGGTTTTGTTGAGAGCACTGAGAAGGAAAGAGACAGGAAAGATATTACATGTAATTTATTCCTATGACATTGAAAGAAAAATAAAGGTTTTATGGTGACATTTCAAGAAAGAGGTGTTTCAAATGACGTAGAAAAGAGTGATTAAAAATTATCTAAAATTCTGTTTATCTGATGCTTCCTTTTACAGTTAGTCACTTTTTTAGTGGAGGAACCAAGGACTATGTTTGATTTCTAATATAACTATATTGACCTAATCAAGCAATGATGCAACAGGAGTAATAATACTTGAGTAAGTGGTTGTTGGGCTTTTTTCTTTGTGGAATTTCCAACAAGCTAGCCAAATTAGATAAGCTATCTGTGAGCTAGAAATTGTAACATAATGTGCTACAGCTACAATTTTTGCAGGGTGGCAAGTGAGATACTGCATAATTAGGAAAGCAACACAATTGTCACTCTTTCCTTAAAGGCAACAAGCTTTGTCTGCATGGTGCCAATGGGCCCCATGCAAATACTTGGTTCACAGCCACATCATTATCACAAAAATGTGTCTACATTACCACAAAACGTGTCTGAGATGTGAAATAAGAAAAGTAATGTTACAGGTTTTCTTCATATGTGAAGAAGTGAAAAGCAATTAGTTATGTAACTTCTATTAAAAATTATTCAAAAGCTGAGACTAACTTCCCTAGATTGGCATCCCTGCATTATTCCTCTTACCTCCTCTCACATGATCCTGCGCACATTAAGCAGGAGCTGTGAATCTTCATTCACCTAGAGCTGTGAATTTTACATATAAAGATCTCTAGGTGTTTAAAGTGCCTCTTCTCTGCTTGGACAGCATAAGTCACTTAGGAAGCCAGGGCTCTCACCTGTTCCCAGTTAGTATTGGAATGTAGTGCTTGATTTTCAAGAGATTTCAAGTTGGCAGTGCAACCTTGTGACAATGAGGATGAGGCCATATGGGGCTCTGTTAGCGAGAGTGCAGGCAGACCTTTGAGAGACGTGGTTATTCTTCTCTGTTGTGCAGCTTGGCAGGCCATGCCTGGAGCACTGTGTTTGTTTTTTGACTCTTCAGTTTAAAAAAAAAAATCACATCCTGGAGACAGTCCTTCAGAAGGTAAGCAAGATGATAAAAGGAACTGGGCTACATAAAGAGTAAGAAGGTGCTAGGGGAGCTGGCTTAAGTAAAAAAGGTTAAGAGAGGGTCTTCTCGGTCTCTTTGGTTACCTAGTGGGAGGTTACAGGGAAGATAGAATCAGCTCCTTGTCAGAAGTACACAGAAATTGATTTTCGAGCAATAGACAACAATTGCAAAAGAGAAAATTCTGAGTAGGTGTTAGGCAGAAAAAGATCACAGTGAAGGGGTGAAATACTGAACCAGGTTGTCCAGAGACATTAAGGAATATTTATCCTTGAAGGTGATCAGAACCCAACTGACCAACACCTTGAGTAAGCTGCTCTGATTTTTCAACTGGCTCTGCTTTGAAGCAAGATCACCTTACAGGATTCTCCTCTAACTTTTTCTTTTTTTTTTTTTTTTTCCGTGAATGGTTAGTATAATTCCAATATTAAATTATTCTATTTTTAGCTGTGGTTTTAGCCATTACTGACCCTTCCTGATCCAGCTTAATAGATTAGCAGTGAGGCTCCTGCAAAAGTTAAAAGGTTCACACCAGATTTATAAACCTAGTGGTTTCATGCAAGCTCATTTGATCTGTTGAGTCAGCAAATAGTTATCAAAAACTTTTGAGAATGCAAAAGGCTTTTTCCATGGGAGCTCTAGATCAGATTGGCATGGACTAGCTGATGGAATGCAATAGACCAAGGAGGTAACTCCAGTAGTAAGGTAGGAATAAAGCTAGGAATGGTTTGAATGAGTATACAGGAAATAGGAGAGCAGCTAAGCTTATTTATGTAAAGGATAGCCTAAAAAGTGTGGAGAGAGCACTGGGAGGACATACTAACATCACTTAGGTGAAGGCACTGCAGGATGGGCTTACCGAGCTGAAGGAAGTCACAGAGAAAACTTGAGGAAAGCCCCAAAAAGCTTAGCAGGAACAAACCAGGTTGTGTACTGAATGACACTGAACTGTGAATAAAACATCAAGGCATCATACCCATTATCACCCTGCCACAGGCAGTTTTAGCTAGAAGGGACTAAAAAATAGCACAACTGTGTTTTGAGAACTATGTTAACAAGAACAAATAGCAACTACGTGAAGATATTCTGGGTTAAATCATCTGAGCAGTTAAGTCTAAGGTTAAAAAATTGTTCAGGTCACAGGGCAACATGACCTAGAGAGATAATAACACAGAATAAATCAGTCAAAATCCCATTTATGTGGAATTGTATTCATGTAGCATCTTTCTGTTGGTTACATGCTGTGAAAAGGGAAAGATGATGCAGAAGAATCTTATAATACAGCTTAAAAAGGTGGTAGATGGTGTTCAAGGTATATAAATTGATAGTAATAAAATAAGTATCAAGTAATGTACTAAATTAAAAATAGAACCATATAATGATTAGGGTTGGATCATCCTGTCCAAACCCCCTGACACAGGCAGGGATTCTTTCTATTAGACCATGTTGGTCAAAATACCATCCTACCTGGCCTTGAACACTCCAAATGACATCCACTGTTTCCCTGTGCTACCTGTTTCAGTGTCTCACCACCCTCATGGCAAAGAATTTCTTCCTAGTCTAATCTAAATCTATCTCTTTGAGTTTAAAGCTATTCCCCCTCTTCCTATCGCTACATGATCTTGTAAATATTCCCTCTGTGGCTTCCTTGGAAGCCCCTTTTAGGCTTTTTCTAGCTGGAAAGCTGCTATTAGATCTCCCTGACGCCTTCTCTTCTGCTGGCTGAACAGCCCCAACTCTCTCAGCCTGTCTGCATAGAAGAGGTGCTCAAGCCCTCTGATCATCTTCTCTTAGTAGTGTCATTAAAATAACAACTCTGGATACATTACTGAATTGGAGGGAAATAAAAAAGGACTAGAATAGAATACTAGTCTCAGCTTTAGTGTAAGGGTAGAAAACCTTATATTACTCATGTTATGTATGGACCAACCACCAAAAATTTTGATTAGCTGACTCTTCACAGTTAATGATTTAGATACTTTGAGGCAATGGTAATTAAAGATTTGTTCTTTTGTCTCATAATTCATAGCATAGATAGGAAAATAAGGAAAGAAATAATTTATTCAGCTATAACTGGCATTGATGCTATTATTAATATATTTTAATCTAAACAAGAAAATGCTACAAGTAAGTCTCAGCAGTCCATAAACCCACATAAAAATTCCTTTTTTCACTGTACTTAACAAATCACCTGTTAGGAAGTGGCAGTTCTCATTATTACTCCAAGAGTTTTTGGGCATTAAACTATATGATGTTTGGCAGTGCTGATTCATTAAATTAGAAATCTATTTACTGCATGAAAATAGAGGGACGGGAACAAAGGATTGCATTATGTGGAGAGAAGAGCAAATGAAAAAAAATAGAAGAAAATTCAATTTCTCTGACATAAGATGCATGAAGAAATTACATGCTATCTACTGATATTAGTGTTTGAGGTGAAAAAGCATTTAATAGATTGACTTAAAACATATACAGGCTAGATTTAAAAAGAATTCAGTATTTCAGTATTTAAAAAGAATTTTGCTTTAACTAAAATTTTAGGTCATTCTGATTTTAGGCATATATTTCAGGTAGAATCAATAATGATTAAGTACATTTGTATGGGCAAGAACATAGTAATAATTAAGTTATTATCAGATTTTCACTGTATGAAATAAAAAAATAATATCTTTATTAATTTTTACCCATTTCTGTGCTTTGCAGTGCACATATTAGACTAAACACCATCAATAATCACCTGCCATACTCTATTCATGTCTTTAATATCATCTTTGTTCTGTAATTAAAGGTTAATGTACTTGTATAGTTAGTAGTGGAACTGTGTAATGGAAGTATTTTATTCTTGCAGTATGAAATTTGTCTTCACTCCAGAGGAAAAATTCTAGACAAATACTTATATAACTGAAAACATTACTTGGTGAATTTTGAAACATTTCAGCAAAATGGTTCAGCTAGTATTTTAGTTAGTTAGGAATTCACCAATATTCACCTTGACCTAATTGTGAAGTATAGCTATGCATTCTACTACTAGTAATAAGATTTAGATTGATGTTATTTCTATTAGAACTGTAGAAGTAATAAAGCTATAAGAAAATGAAAGTAGACTTTTTTCCCTCTCTTAGTCAATGACGTGATTTAATTAAAATGTCTTTAGTCAAAATCCTCTTCTCAGTCTATTGAGAGCTCAACAGCTTCACTCCTCTTACACAGCTAGGTCAGTGAAAGAGTGGTGATAGTGATCAGCTGGATGGAATGGAGTTTATTTCTCAGATTCAAAGAAATAAGAAATGTTTTGATTTATAAGAAATATTAACTGAGACAAATTAGTCTAGTTTGTTCACTTTTGCTAATGAATGAGGTCTGTATGGCTTGGATCAAGACCAAGGTATTATGGGTGAGCTGGATTGTGGGATAATGGCCGTATTAAAAAAAATATTGAGGCAATAAAATGGAACTACCGTAACACTGTTAAACCTATGCTTTAGAGCATATAGTGAAAGTAAAACAACTTCAAAAGTCTGGTCTGTTATAGAGGATTCTGTACTTCTACAGTCCTAGTGGTAATCTCCCAGTTCATAGATCTCAGCTCTCTGATCCACTCTGAGCCATTAACATAAAGGTATCAGATTAATTTTACTTTTTTTCAGAAGGATTATTCAGTAGGAAATGACATTTCTGTAGCTCCTCCCTATCTTTTCTACACTTAAGAGCTTTTCTTCAGATTATAGTATTAATCATTTCCATAAAATCATAATGTCTATTATAACCTAAGTTATCTGAATAACTGAAGAAAAGCAGACTCAGTTTAATATATATTCCTAAAGAAAAGAAAAAAAACTTCTATTTCTGGAACAAAGCTTATGTTCTTTATACAATTTAATGCACTGTAAAGAAATACATTCAAATAATTTCTAGTGCTAAAAGAAGTACTGTAAAGAGGCCTATTTTAAATTATTTTATTTATTAAATACATTTTAATTTTTTTCAGCATTTTCTATGTCATGACTGTTAGTGTTTCAATATCTGCGGGTTTGTCCCGCTAACTTAGCCATAAGCCCTGTGTACCAGTTAACAAAACTATGTGGAATGTATATGAATACAGGAGCACTGCTATACTTGCTAATGTACTAAGTCTATCAATACAAGTGAATACTGCCCTGAGCCCATCTCCATCTGCCAAAACACCACTCTGGCAACAGACATGGCTCAGCAGAATACATGTTTGCTCTTGGGTCATCACACTATGCAGGCAGAATATTAAAGTAGCATTGGTCCTTCTCAGTCCACCAGCAGATTTATGTCAGCTTCTTAATTTTTTGTGAGTAGCTTATTTTAATACTCTAGACTGTAAACGTGGCAGGAGTAAAGAAGTATCCCATTCAGGATTGATTCAAATATCTATTCAGGATAGATTCAGGATGTCTTTATGTTTGGAAAAATAAGATGTGTCGTATGGTAAAGGTGAAAACTAGGACTGCTTACCACTTCAGTCATCCCAGATACATCTTGAGGAGAATTAGCACCTCTGAAAATTCTCTTTTCATAGGACATAACACCAGCAAATTCTGTAGTTCATGTTCAAAGTAACCAGAACCCTCTTAATATCAAAACCACAGGATAATAAACCTGCAAGTTAACGCTTAGGAACCTAAGCATATGCCATACAGTCTAGTTCTGCACTTAGACCAAACCAAAAGAAAAGTCCCAAGGGAGTGAAAGACGTGAATTTCACAATCAAACTTAAACCACAAACATCAAGATTCCAATGAGAAGAGAAACACTCACAGATGAGACTGATCACACTATCAAACTATTCTTTCATCTTTGTGATTCAAGCTGGTTTGTTTGTGATACTTCCCATTTTATTCTTCCATTCTTTCTTGCTTTGTCCTTTTCTGAAAATTAAAAGTAGAAACTTTTTACCTGAAGAAAAATATTCATTTCCTCTTCTGTTTGTGGGGGAGCTAGAGAAGAGGAACAGGTAGAAGGAAGAAAGTTTTATGGAAATGCAAGTGACGTGAGTTTCTGTGAACACAGAGCAGGCAAACTTGTGATATTTTCATTACTGGTTAGACAGTCAAGAAAAAGTACTAGAAGAAAAAAATAAGAGTAGGTCAAATTTTCTTAGTTAATGTTTTGATTTTCAGAAATACTGAGCCTTAATTTATCTTCTGACATCAACACAAACTGTAGTTGACTTACTTATTGTGAGTGATCCAAAGGTACATATACAAGATTTAGTAAACAAAGACATTGTTTGCTTCTGAAGTTTCTCTTGAAATTAACAAACAGCTCTATTTGTGAGTCTGCTGTAGATGCTCAGATAAGAAACATGGCCTAAACACTATTAACTTCACTCTCATCTTTTTAGAAAAAGATTGCCCTCCTAGTCAAGACTACTAGGTTTTTATTACTTTATAAATATTATTTTAGTAATATTTTTTCCTCTGGACTACTTCTGAAATTCCTGAAAATTTCAGTATTCAGTCTTTCTGAACTCTATCAGCTTGAATCCCTATAAATACAGAAGAATCTCGCTTTTACCTGCAGCTACTTTATCATTTGACGAAGACCCTTCTAATATAATTTGTACCTAGGTTCTTATTGACCCCCCCCTATTATTTCTAGATAACATATTTTAAACAGCCTTTGAAAATTTGTATTAATAAGAAAGATTCATAGCTGTACTAGGGTGTTAAAGAATAACACCTAAAATTTCCTCATTTTGTAAAGTGTTTTCTTTCTGAAAGGGCTGCTAGGTTAGGCATTTTAAAATGGATATGCCAATAGTCATTAATCCTTTAAGAAATCATGAAGGATTATGTCAATGAGTTTCTAATAAAAAATTTCCCATGGGTAAAATATAACTGGTCTTATAGCAAAATGGTGTCTGTGCCATGCAAGGCCATTTTACTTTGTACTTTAATTCAAGATGTCAAAACATGTAAAGTGGTAGTGGGGTGCCAGGAACAGATACGAGACCAGAGGTCTTCTTTTTGCTTCATAACCTCTCATCTTCAGGTGACATCATAAATCCTTGTCACTGTCAGAAGGCTGCAGTGAGCAGTAACATTATTTCCCTCGCTACTGTAAAATACCACCTGGTATCTTGCATAAACTACCCAGTAAATCATGGGAAAACTGCAATGTTATTTTACAATACCGCTGTAAATAACCTGTGCCTCAATCATAAATCTGTATCACCAGCAACAGCCCCAATCAACAATAGCAACTTTGAGACTGAAAGGATCTTTCTCTTTGCCTGTAAAACTGTTCTTGTTATTCTGGCTTTGCCTAGTGTCTAGCAACTATATCCTCACCTGCTCTGTGAAAATGAGCTTTGAATAAATATTTGAAATGTGTAATTTAAATACATGACAGCTTTTGTACTCAAGAGTCACTATATTTTCTGATTCAAAAAAGAATGAATGCAGGGGCATCTTACCATAGTGCTTTTTTATTATTGCTTAAGTGGCTTCCAGCAGTACAAAAGCAACCATCCACTGAGCTTTGATACAAAAGCAAAGTATATAGATTTCTCAGGTCTGGGCCACAATTTATTCCTGAAGTTACTTACAGGGTCAGAGGAATAAAAAGACACAAAAAGCCAAATGAATGGTCATAGAGCATGTGAGTTTTTTCTGTGCATTGCATTATGGCCCACCAGGGCACTAGAAGTCATAGTGCCTATGTTTATAATCCTGCCCAGATTGCCAGTACTGGAAAAATAATTACCTCTACACAAAATATGGTAACCAGGAGATATGACTTGCTCATATTTAGTATTCTGTTTTGTTTATTAAAACCCATATATAAAAAAACTTACACATTTTTAAGCAGGAAGAGTTTCAACCATCTCGTTCAGAATTTAATGTTTTTCAATGTGCTCCTCAGAAAGCTGTTAAGGGAGTTATTAGAGCAATACCTGCCACTTTCTTACTGTCATTCTATTCAGTATCCCTTAAATACTATAAAAAGTATCTACTAAAAATTCAGAACTGTGATAAAATTGGCATATCACCTTCTTCTTTGCCCCTTTCCACCACTGTATATTTTATTCACAGTTGCTTCACCACTAGTCATACCAGAAAGAGTTAAATTTTTAAAAAGTACATAGTTTTAAATTATTTCATGTTTCAATTTGCACATAAGGAGATACTGACTTTAAAGATTCATGCATGCTTTTACTGAGTGGTTATATATTTTTTCAATTTTTTTACTTTCAGATTTAGCAAAGCCCTGCCAGAAGACGTTTAACGCTGTCATCGATATTCACTCTACTGTCAGGGATATTAAACTGAGAAGAAAGACCTGGCACACTGACTTCCTCTTGAAGCTTTGATAGTATGTTGGCTACAGCTTAGCAGTGTGAAGAATAGTGTTGCACTGCAAGCAAAACCACGGAATTTTCTTCTTGTCAATTTAGAAAAGTTGTGAGGAAAGTCAGCTTTAGACCACATAGGCTGTGCAGATTAGAAGGATTACAGTTTTTGTTTTGTTTGCTAAGTAAAAATTTACCTAATTTCTTTTTTCAACATTGACTACACTGTTAGAAGGCACTGGACTTGAGGAGGCTATTTTAGTTCTCAGAATCCTCAGGGCTCTTGTCCAGTTTCATCCCTTTACCTATCCAGTAGTATTAATGAGAAAATGTGCAAAACATCTAATTTTAGCATACTCAGTAGGCAGCAATGAACCTGGAAGAAAGGAACTGATTTATGAGGAGTGCATATATGCGTAAGAGTTCTAAGTATTAACAACTGGAAAGATAGCAGATTGAGACAGGTGATTTCATCCCTCTATTCATCCCTGGGAAGCCTCCATCTGGAGTGCTGTGCCCAGTTCTGCAAGGGAGACTTGGACACAAAGCAGTGAATCCAGTGTAGAACCAGATAGATGATTAAGGGCTAAGAGAATGTGTCACATTAGGAGAGGCTGAGAGAGCTGGGACTCCAGCCTAGAGAAGACTCAAGAAAGGGTCTTATGAGTGTGTATAAACACCTGATGAGAGAGGGTAAAGAAGACAGAAGCAAACTCTTCTCAGTGGTGCCCAGCGAAGGAACAAGGCAATAGGTATCAACTGAAACACATAAATTCTGTTTAAACATTAAAAAATAACCCTGAGAGTGATTAAGTACTTGGACAGGTTGTCAAGAGAAGTTTTGGAGTGTCCATCCATGGAGATATTAAAAACCTAGAAGAATATGGACCTAATCAATGTACTCTAGCCCACCTTTTAAGGTAGATGATGTAGGTCCCCTTATGCCTCTGACCTTCCACAATTCTGCAATTCTTTGAAAAAGGGAGATGCCTGGGACATGCTGAGTGACAGTGTTAAATTATTACTACTAATGTGGATTGTCTGTAAGTAGGAATGAATGAGTTTAAGTACTGCAAGTCAGCAGAAAGAAGTGTACCTTGATTTAAGGCTAGAGGGTAGAAATATTCCTTTAACAATTTGACACATTTCCTTGACAATTTGAAAGATAAGATTCTAAAATTCTAACTAAATTGAGATGAAAAGTATGCTGTCTGTATCACCTATCTAACCACTCAAAAAGAGTTGAGAGTCACATTTAACCAGAAGCTGAAAGTCACACAGATTATAACAATTAACCAGACAAGTAATCTCCAGAGATCATTTTTCCTTAGCCTACTATCAAGTTTCAAATACATCTGGGGTTTCCACACATACTACTCAATGTTCCCACTGCCTCTCCTAACTTCATATTTCTATTAGACACTGGTTATTTTCTCCCTGATGATAAAATTTGTGATGTCAGTCAGAAAGTTTCTCAGCGTTTTGTTTCTCTGCTTGGAATTCATGAGAGAAGTTTCCAGAACACACAAGTTGTGACAAGGAAGATGCTGCTTTCCATGCTGCATTAGGTAGAAGAGGTGGTCTTGATTCTCATTGCTTTACTGCTATCTGTTCACTCATTTATACTGTTTAAGACACTGACATCAAACTCTTTTTGTGGATTTTAAGTAATATTTTATAACATTGCTGTCACTTGTTTGACTCTTTGTACTCTCAGAAGCCAAATGGCTGGCTAATGTAAGCTGCCATGGCTCCACAGTCTTTGATAGCAATCATAAAAGTTTGATCCTGATTTTTTTTGCTGCTTTGAAGCAGAAGAAATTTTGGAAGCCTTATATTTTGTTTAAATATGAACTGTGAACTGGAAACCTTAAGTTTGCACTGGCTTCGTAATTCTGAGTTTTAACTGAAAACTCATAGAAATATGCTGCAACTTACAGGATTCTATGACAATATAAATCTTAGCAACTTTATTGGAATATTAATAGTGTCATATATAGCAGGCTTCAGAAACTGAGAGTAAATATGGGTATTAGTCATCCTTAGCAATTAATTATATAGTTAAAAAGCTACAAGATTAAAATTAATTTGTTAATTACCCAATTGAGTTAATTTTTAAATGAAAGCTGTTAAAGTGTTTAGAAAGAACAACAGGTTTGTAATATCACAATCATACCAGACTACACAGGATTTCCTGGGGTTTTTTTCAGTTTTACCAGAAATAGGTGTGACGTGGTCTGACTGGTCAAGGTCTTAAACAATCTGAGTTACATTTTGGGTTTTGGGGAGATGATATCCAGAGATTCTAGCATCATTATTTACTCTGTTTAGTTTAGGTTAGTACTGAACACAAAGGATGAGTGAGCAAAGAATTGGCAAGCTGTGCAACACACTTTTTGCAGGCACTTTATAGAGTTGGTTGTTACAGTAATGAGTTAATAAAATTCAAAAATAGAGCTGTTTAGTTTGGGATTTTTTCAATGTATTTTTCATATCCATTTCATATAAATGAAAAATAAATTCTTTTACAGGGTGGGGCTCAGGGGAGTCAGATTCAGTGTGGCAGAATTATTTCGGAAGGCATTTGCATTCTAAAGGGAGAACAGTATTTATTGTTTTATTATTATTGTTTTATGGAGAACAGTATTTGGAGTTCAGGTGTATGCAACAGAAGCTGAAAGCTCAGAAAAAAGATAGACAGAAAAATTATTACCTTCTACAGAGATAGTCTGAGCCACAATCTAATAAGGACATTTTAAGTTGCAGCTGAAGAAGCTTTTGGGAGAGTGGTAGAATTTACTCAGCTCTTATTCTACTACAGTGAGCTGAAATACTTTGAAAGTATTTTTTATTTCTGTTAGTCTGAATTTTATAGTTAATATTTGAAGAAGAAAATGTGTACCATTTCTTAAATCTCTTGAAAAATTAATTTTGGTTTTATCAGACAAGAGAGAAATAGTACAAAGTTTTATCATTACAAAGATCTTTTTCTCCTATATCTTTATAGAGTCATTTCACTTGCATATATTGCACCACAACTGAGAAATCACAAACTGATATCTACAGACTAGAAAACAGACCAAGAATTATGCTAAAAAGTCTGCCTCTGCCAGGGGTTCGAAAGCAATAGGGAAACTGAAAATATAGAAGCCTTGGATCTGGCTTAATTCAAATTAATACTGCAAAGGTTTAAATGCCCCCCTCAGTTGATATCCACTCAGTTGTAGACACCCAACCATCTTCCCACAGGCAGGTATATTAACTGGTGTTAGGTTGCAGAGCAAAAAGACAGAGTTCCCTTCTAACTACTTTGTTCAGGCAAGGGCTTTCTCTCTGCTGTAGTAGGTCAGAGGGACAGTGATAATTAAGGAATGAAGAAGCTGGCATTCCCTATAAAGGAAGCTAACCTATGGGAGAGAGATAGTAACAAATGGAAACTGTAGGACACTACTTATTTAGAAAGCATTTGAATGTTAAGGATGAGTGAGATATAGTTCCTAGTGTTCAGACGGAACTCTGTTTCTCTTGTTGTTTTGGAGAGATGTCAAACTACAGAGGAAGGGAGAAAGCAAGGACAATAGAAATTATTATTCAAATTGTTTATGTCAGCCAAAGCCACGTTCAGTTATTGAATTTCTATAAGATCACCACCAGGACATGGATAAACTGTAGATGGTACAAGTTTCCTGAGCACAAAAGATTCATGCCCATGACCATAGAGCTTGAAGTTTGTGCTTGGGCAAATATTCCTCCTGGTTTACAACCTGATAGTCTTTTCAATTAGATGCAGGAGTGCACTGAATGGGAGTGTGAGTCATATTTATTTTCCAATAAGTCATGAAAATAGCTTCAGTTCAACTGCAATGGTTCTATAAAAATATAGAAAGTTTTCAGCTATGGACAGATCATAACTTTTGGATTTCCATATGCTTTGGGTGATATACATTTTGATCACAATGAACTCCTTGGGCACAGAAACTGAAGCTCTTCACCCAGAAATTACGAATTGAGATCTAGAAAAAGGGCCAGTTTTTACCTATGTTCTTGAATTTTTCTTGTACACAGTGAAGCTGAAACTACTTTGCTTGTTACCCATCATCTCAAATCCCATAATATTTCATTGATGCATGCTAACAGCTCTCATCCAGAGCCAGACCTAGAGAGTGGATCTGCTCTTATGGCATGCTATGCTCGACACTTAATGATCCATAGCTGACACTGACTGAAAGCCACTGAAAGCAAAACGACTGCAGTGTGTGTGCAAAGAATACTCCAGAAATGGTTACTGTAGGACATTGCTAGGATTTCAATACCAGGACATATAAAACAGCTCATTTTTTTCTGAGAATTAAAGCAGAAAATAATATATTGTTTGCCAATGTTAAATAATTGCCAGACTTTTAAAAAAAATATCACAAAACATCACGCTTTGGAACAGTTACTTAAAAATTGGTTGGAAGGGGCCTTTGTTTAAAAGATAGTTCCTTAGTCTTCTATATGAGTATCTAGTCTGCTAAAACTTTTCAAACCCAATGTTAATACATAATATAAAGATGATTAACAACACATATATCTTTGCTTATGTAGAACATTCTCTGTCCTATTATAAAGGTGGACTTTTTTAATTTGAAGCTCCAGCACATTGCTAAATAGCAATTACAGATTGTTGATGGTATTCATCTGGAGATATGACAATTCAAATGAAATACAGTCCAGTACAGAACAGAAAATGTAAATAGGAAAATAGAATGGAAATAAAAATGTGGAGCTGGCAATGAAACAGGCATGAGAAGAAAACGTTCGATCTTAAGTTTCAGCTTAAATCTGATCTTGAGTTTCAATAAATAATTGGTCATAGAGACTAAGAATAAAGGTGGGAAAATTGTAGAAAGCCAGAGATATTATTTTTTCACAAGTAAAAGTATTCAGAAAAGTAAAATAGAAATTCATAAAATGGAAATTATTAATGGATTCAATATTGCCATCTTACTGCTAATGTTTTAAATAAATTATTGGTATAGAGATTCCCTTAGCTGTTTAAAAATAGCACAAGTATCTCCAATTATTCATGTTTAATGTTGCTCAGTGAATGAGAGTGAATCTTTGACCCTGTTAATGCCTTGTTAGAAATGAGATGGATGTCTAGAATTTTGGGATCATACAGTTCTATTACAGCAGCTATATAAGAGTACTTAGGCAGCAAGAGTTACAGAATAATTGGAACCACTTAATGTTAGGAATTTTTAATGGTACTAAATAAAAACTTTGAAATGCTCATTGTATGTGTCTATATGTGGATACACATATATGTCCATGCATATAACACAGGAGGGGTTTAAAGAACACCACACAAAACCAGATCAGGAGAGTATATTCAATATCAAGACATTACTAAAAGTGACTAGTTTGTTATGTGTTGGAAACGAAATAATGGCCTCCTTGTTGAAGGACCTTATAGCTTGCTCCCAGGTGTCGCTTTTTATGCTGTGCCTGAATTATCAAATGCCTAATTCTGTTAGCTTGGGTATAACCAGCAAGATCCCAGTGCAGGCCTACAGCACAGGCATGTTCTTTCACATTTCATATGCATTGTGGTAATTTGTAATAAAATATTATTTCCTAGGTCCTATGCAATTTTTGGGTCTGATTCTCCTAATATTCTAATTCTATGAGGTTATCACTCTTCAAGCTGTATCTTTTGGTTGAAGTGTAGTTCATGGAGCTGTGGGAAAAGCCAGATCTGTTTTGTAGCTGCTACTTTAGACTTTGAACTGTAGCTGTAACCTTGGTACTGCTTTACGTTTTAGAATCATGGTTACAAAATTGTTCATATCCTCATTCTTTTATGTCTGTCCTGTCCTGCTAGGGGATCCTTTAATTATTTAACATTTATATATATATATACACACACACACACACATATATATATACATATACATATATATATGAGTATTCATGAGAAATTTTGTGATGATACAGATACATATTTAGACAACAGAAGAGAGTTACTAAATTCATTGACAGGAGAAAAGAGCAACTAATTTCTCTTGTTTACTTGGGTTTTTTTTAATCTTTTACCATTCCTGGTAATGATGATCAAATTCAGAGATGAAAATATTCTTTCCATGTTTGATATAACTGACATCTTAAATGTAGGAAAAAGAATAAAAAAACTTTTCACAGTATTGCTCAACTCACCAGGGAAATGAGGATATGTGTCTTGCAGAGTTGCAAAAGTTTTCTAACATATTTTGTCATCTCTCATTTTTGATCCAGTCCCCAGGATGTCTAGGACTCCCAGGATTCACCTACATCACATACCAGCATAGAAATCCCTCAGCAAGAATAAACTTTGCTGTAAAACCAAGTGGAAGGAATAGAACTATCCTGACTCCCAAATCAGAGGGTGCCTCTTATTTTTCTAATTATGAATTAGTGTTGATCCCCAATTTGACCAGCGTGAGAAAATGCATGTCCTCAGATTTTAATAAATCTAGGCAAATCCTAGTTTCATATTTTATCCTGCTCCATAGTCATTTTAATGATGATCACAAAAAATAGAGAACATGAAGGAATTACTTTCCTCTTAGGCATTGTACAATTTTTTTGGAATTAACTGTGTTTCAAAGCAAGAAGAACCTCCCAAAGAATATTAACTAGCTTTTGTAACTACAAACATTTTCAAACAGAAAATTGCTTAGAAGGCATTTTCTGGGTCTTTGAGATGGGGCTCATTTCTTTTTTTTTTTAATTTACCTGGGATAAGGCAGCATTTGTTTATCTTCTGGACAGGTATAAAAAATATATCAAAAATATATCGTTTTGTAAGCAGAGGCTTACAAAATTTCTCTGTATCTCCATATTTCTACAGCAGTGCAATTCAACAAGTAATTAATACTCTTGGCAAACTAACTGGTTGAAGGGTTAATAGCTTCTGCTACTGAAAGAATATCTAATGTGGCTTTAAACTATAAATGAAGAAACCGAGCTATCATAAATTTCAGTGCCCAATACTTTTCATGTTTTCATTATATTTTATGTACTTTTAACCATTACAGAATGATAGGAGGTTTTATTTTCTTAAGATATTCATATTTATGCACTTTCATTATTGCCAGAAAGTCAGCATCTTCTCAATGGTCAGATGAAGTTGTCCCCAAATTGTGGAACTACAACATTAGTTCATTTATTATTAATAGAGCTCATAAATACCCATGCCATCCAAAATAGCCTTAAACAATTTCACTTGAGCATGATCTGAATTATTTTTTTCCCCAAGGAGTTCTATTTTCTGGTGTATAATTATGTGTTATCAGCTGTGACTGGAATAGCTCTACTCCACCCCATTTTTTACAATAAATGACAGATATTATAGCCTACAGCCAGTAAAATATTTGACTAACTAAAAAACAAAAACAAGCAACATGGAGTGGGTATTATTTTTTTACAAAAATATAACTAGATCACTAATAAACTTTTTTTACGTCTACTTTATGTACAGTTTGAAAGACTGTTCTTGAAAGAGATGGAGTCCAGCAAAACCCCACAACAAATATAAAGTCATTGCAGAGAAGAATGAAGTAAGTGACCTTTAAAAATATTTGAAATGTGAATTATACTAGCCCTTGTATATATGAATGAACAGATTTATAAATAGCTAGAGAAAACATCCACAGCTGTATACTCTGCTCCTAATTTGGAGGTTTGCAATGAGAGCAAGCTACAAACTCCTAGAAAGAAGGAAATTTTCACTAGGCTGTTTTTCCTTAACATACCAAACTCTGAAGTGAAGATATTTCATCATTTTTTGTTGACAGACCTGTTTATGCATAAAGGAGACAGACCAAAGCAGGCCCCACAATGGGTTCAGGACTTTCTGCAGCAACTCAAGCACGTTACTATATTGGTGATTCAGTCTCTAAGATGTGACTCACTGGAGAAATTTCAGTTTAACTCCAAATCCAGACTCATTATTCTTGCCCTCTATACCCTACCTTGTTGCTTTAAAGTTACTGTCTTCTAAATGATGAGCTATGAATTAATAGCACAATGGATCATCCACATGGAATGTTATCTAAGTATTTGTTTATGTGATATTTAAAAACATATACATTGTAGCTAAGACAGGAACAAATCCCATGTCTTTTTACAAGGATATTTGACTTAATTCTGCTCTTTTAACAACGAAAATTTATATTTACTTAAATTAAAAATGGTTGTCAGAAAATTTCGCCAAGTTAGAAAAGTAGGTAAATGGCAAATACCTGTAAAAAACAATGTTATTTTAGAATTCTTCCTGTGGCCCTGGTCCTATTGATGTGGATTTTTCTTTCAATGGGACTCTGTATTATATTTCTTAAGTTGTGTGTATGCTGAGGTACAAAATTAAATGTGTTCATTTTCTGATATTTTGTTATAAAATTAATTTTACTTTAAAAAGAAGCTAACAAAACCCCAACTTGTGAAAGAATGACAAATGAATAGGAGACTACTATTTAGAGAAGTAGATACAGGTTTTGTCTGATCATATTTTCAAAAAACCAAACTGCCATTCAGATGAAGGAGAAGGAGCCTACTGGAGAAAAAAATAACTGAAAAAGAGATGTATCCAACATTGACTGAAAATGCTGACAAAATTAAAAAAATAAATAGCTTCTGTTATTGAGATTTAAAAAATAAGATATTTGAGATAGTACCCTCACAATCTGCAGACTCCTTTGTGCACAACTATGTTTGTTATTGTATTTCCCTTGTAAAACATTCAGTGACTAAATTTTAATTAAGAGAATCAATAACACTTTTATCTGGTTTTCTTTAGAAAGGATAACATCTTAAAACTAAGATCTTAGAAGTACTTGGATTAGACTTTTAACAAGTAACTGCATCCATCTTTTTTTCATAGGATCATGGAATCATGGAACAGCAGGTTGGAAGGAACCTCTAGGTTCGCCTGCTCCAAACTTTCTTGGCAAAAGTATGGTCTAGACAAGACGGTCCAGCCTCATGTCCCACAAAATCCTAGGTGTCCAGTGTTGGGAAATCCACCTCTTCCCTGCGATGATTATTCCAATGGCTGATTGTTCCTACTGAATAAACTTTTCTTCTTGTGTCCTGTTAGAATCTCCCTAGCACAACTCTTACCCATTACCTCTTGTCTTTTCTATGTGACTCTTTGTAAAAAGGAGTCTCCATTTTCTCTGTAGCCACCCTTTAAATACTGGAACAAGGTCTCCCCTAAGCCTCCAGTTGTCAAGGCTGAACAAACCCAGCTCTCTCAGCCTTTCCTCACATGTCAGGCTTCCCAGTTCTTTGAACATCTCTGTGGCCCTTCTCTGGATCCTCTCCAGCCTGTCCACATCCTTTATTGTACAGTGGGGACCAGAACTGAGCACAGTACTCCAGATGTGACCGGGCAAGTGTCAAGTAGAGTGGGATAATGACTTCTTTATTTCTGCTGGTGATGCCCACATTGAGGCAACCCAGCCACCTGCTGCCTTTCTTTGATGCAGCAGCACACTGTCCACTCATATGGAGCTGGTTCTCCACCAGGTCCTTCAGGTGCCTTTCCACAAAACTTCTCTCCAGCCAGGTAGATCATGACCTGTGTTTCACTCCTGGTTTATTTTATCCTGTGTGAAGGACTTTACACTTGTCCCTTACATTTGTTCATAAGTCCCACTCTTCCAACCTATCCAGGTCTTCCTACAGGATGGCTCTCCCTTCTGAAGTATCCGCTTCCCCATTCAATTCGTCAGCAAATTTCATCATGGCACACTTGATCCTATCCAAAATGAACAGATTAAACACTTCAGGGCCCAATATTGATCACTGGAGGACAGCATTTGTGACAGGTTGAAAAGGAGATGTGTTCCAGCACCCCATGGGTGTGTCTGGTCCGTTTCCCGTCCACAACACAGACCAGTGCATCAGTTTCTTTAGGAAAAGGCAGCAGGAAACCACACCAAAGGTCTTGAAGAAATCTATGTAGGCAATGTCCAGTGCCTGTCCCACATCAGCCAAGTTACTTTGTCATAGAAAGCAATCAGGTTTGTCAAGTGTAATTCACCCTTGGTGAGTCTGTGTTGGCTTTTCCCAAACACATGCTTCCTCTGACATGTGGCAGCCTGCAGGAGGTTTCGTTACGTAACTTCTTCAGGGCCTGAAGTAAGACCTCATATTATAAAGATTTTATAGTTTGCCCATGTACCATGCTGTATTAACCTAACATATCTTGATAGAAATGATGCAGCATAACCCAAAATGTAGTTGAGAATTAACTTCTGGATCTGTTTGGTTTAGCCATTAGTAAAAGAAATTTTCAGGTCACATTTTTCTTGTGAGACCAGAGGCTCTTGGTGAATCTATTATCCAGTTTCTGTGTATGTTCTGTAACATAAGTTATCAACTAACTCCTTTTATATGTAAGAAATTCTATTAAAGACTTATTGAGGTTATTAAGGATCTTGTTCAATCATATCATAGGAATTCAAACAGAAAAAAATAATAAGCATTTAGAAGACACACAAAAAATTTTGAAAATTGAATTAAGCTAGTTTCTACCTATTTATTTAAACATAGAAAAGACAGTTTAATAAAGCATGGTTTTCCTGGATAGGACAAGTAGCTGGGATTAAAATAGGAGTTTGTTTCTTAACTGCTAGGGTTTTGTACCTAAAAAACCAAATAAAACATGATTAATATTTTATAATTATTTTTTTAAAAAGCAAAACAGGATGTGTACTACAAGTATCAGGACTGCAAAAAAGCTAGCAATGCACAATAGAAAAATCATTGACTAGTTGTTTCCAAACAGATTTTCCTCTTGACTTCTTCATAGGTAGACACAACAGAAAAAGTAATTCTATTTAATGTATGCCTTAACCTGTATTTTGAAGAACACTTTTTTCAGTATTAGTTTGTCTTGGGGAGTTCTCAGCTATCAGTGTAGTCCTTATGCCATTTTCTCAGTTAAGCTAGCACAGCTGTTTGCAGGTCTGGACTGTGAGATTGAGAAATTGATCCAGAGTAAAAATAAACCACTTTTCCTAGTTATTTTTGACAAAGGGAAGTGAGGATAAGGAACATCAGAAATGTAAGGACTGCCTGAGACAGCACAGGCACAGGTGCTGAAAGGAGTGTTTATCAAACTATAGCCTTTCATGTCTTATTCTGCCACATACGTGCAAAAGCTTCAATTTAGAGATAATTCAATGGTGAATCCTCACTGACTGCAGTAAGGCTGCATTGTATCCTTTTTTTTTTTTTTTTACCCATTCTGGCTCTCACCAGGGCATGAAGGAGGGCCTTAAAACAAATTTGGGGATATCTAATTTTAAAATATACAAAGTAAAAATATTATTTGGGCTGCAAAGCATTGTGATTCATAGATCATGAAAAATTCTCTAAACAGAAGCAGAAACAATAGAAATCCCACAAAACTACAGATACTATGATATAAAGAGCTGTCTCAGGGTAGTGTACAGCAAACAGAACCTGACTGTATTTTCAGTGTATCTGTTTCTCTGCTTTTGCAAAGCTACAAATAGGTCTTGAAACAATATCTCACACATTCAGAAGATTCTGACAAAGCATCTTCCTACTTTCAAGAAGTGTAATTATAACTCATACGGTATGAAATTGAGCATCAAAAATCCCTGAAGCAGAGCCGTGTGTCAGCCTCCCTTAGTGCTAAATACATTCCAGGCTGGGGTGATGTGACAAAGCTAGCTCTAATACCAGAAGTGTACACTTACATTTGGTAGTCTTTCAAAATATAAGCGCTTCAAAAAAACCACAGTAGCATTTTAAAGGTAGCATTTTTAAGTGTTTTCTACTACACGGATATAACACTTGCAGCTACACTCCAATGTCTCAAATAATCAAGAAAGGAATTACTTTTTTGCTATTTTGTAACCTGTAAAATTGGTGATTAAAAATACCTATTGCCTGAAATCTAATTTAACACAAAATAACACATGCTGTTCCTGTTGCATAGTTTCAGCAAGGGATGCTCAACAAACAGATTGCAGCAGTTTGCTTGAAACTAAATGAGAGATCTCAAAGACAGCATTAGCAGTATATAGAAAACAATAAATAATGATTAGGAATCACAGTAAAAAAAACTAAAAATCCATCAGAAGTGTATATATAAAAGAAATTTTCAAGCCTTATTGTTTTGAATTTCTCAGAAACTTGCATTCAAAACACTTTGTGGAGGATTAAATTATTATCAGGCTTTGCCATAAGCAAAGTCAAAAACAATTTTGACCTTGCTGACTGGACAGCGTAATTGTTTTTGAAAATCCCTTATGATTATATTATAATTACAGTTTATCAAAGTAACATCTGAAACAGATTTTTCTGAGTAAAATGTATATTGATGTTAAAAAATTAAAATAATTCTGAAACTAGAGAGGATATAGGGAAAATGGTGTATCTTATTCAGTTAATATGCATAAAATACATTATTTTTATTCCAACGATTTTTAAAATTTATTTCATAATTATTTTTAGGGGTCAAGTCATGTATGCTCTGATAACAGTGTTATTATTTTTTTTTATTTCTAGTGTTCTTTATCCCCGTAAATTGAGTTTTTGTATTGAAGAAAGAGATGAAAACACTTGGCATTTTCATAGATTAAAAAGGAGTTCCCTCTGAGCAAACTCAGGGTCCCACATGACACAAGGGAACACCAAAGCCTGGCAGTGACAGCAGCACCAGTCCCAAAGGCAGTGCAAGTGCCTCCTTGAGGCTCCCTCTGTGCCAGCCAGCACTGGTATTTAACCTGCATTGACTTCAGCATCTGAATTCGTGTCCTGACAACGCTTTACTGTGCCAGGCAGCTACCCTGACTGATGGGCTTTAGGTTGAACCAGGGCATAGAAACACCCAGTGCCCCTAGAATGGTTGCCAGAAACATCTGTGAGATCCTTCTGGAACTGCCCTCCCTTAGAGCCACTTCTCCTGAGCCTCCCTGAGCAGCTGGAGACTCCGTGGACAATCGGCATTAACGAGTCTGTCCCTCCCTCCAGAGACCGACACAAGGGCTGGTTTGTCAGTGCTTTCATGCTGCCACTGATTTTTCTATTATGTACACATTCCTATTTTATCATGTAGGAGAAAGTTATCATTATTTAATTATTAAATTATGTCTTATAAATGGAAACATTTTTTGGAACTAAAAAAACTTTTAATATATTTTAATACTCAGTATTACGTTTTAGTCTTATTTTATATTCTGCACTGCAAAGTATATTTCTGTATTGCTTTGTGACACATTTCTTTTCAAATCCCTACATAATTGTAGTACTCAATGTACCATAGAACACCATTGAAAAATGTCTCTGTGTACATGAAACAGAAATCCATACTGAAAAGTCTAATGTGTCATTTCCATTCTAAGAGATTTTTCAAAAGAAACATGATACTAAACAAAATATATTATCCATGGTGTCCAAGACCCAGGTGCAAATAATTGCAAAGTTTCTCAATTTACTGTGTCTTTAAACTGATTTTTTTTTTCTAAAATCAGTTTGGGATCATGAATTAAAGCTCCGTATAATCTTTCAAAAATTTGTATTTTTAATGTTACTATTTTTTCAGCATCTATTATTGTGCAAAGTGCTATCCAAGTAAAAACTTTTAAAGACTATAAAATGAATGTTTAAAGTATAAGGAAGTTGCTTAGGCATTATATTCTCCCTTTTTTCCATTGAATGACCAAGGAGTAACCCTACTGCTCTTTACAACTACGTGAAAAGAGGTTGTAGCAAAGTGGAGGTTGGTCTCTTCTCCCAGGCAACCAGAGACAGAACAGGAGGACATGGGCTCAAGCTCCACCAGGAAGGTTTAAGCTGGACATCAGGAGGGATTTAATCACAAAAAGGGCTGTTCAATGTTGGAATGGGCTGACCAGGGAGCTGCAGGAGTCACCATCCCTGAAGGTGTTCAAGATATGACTGGATGTGGCACTCAGTGCCATGGTCCAGTGGACAGGTGGTGATCAGTCAAAGGGTGGATTCGATGATCCCAGAGGACTTTTCTAACCTAAATGGTCTGTGAAATCTGTTTGTGGTTACAAACAGATTTCACAGAATTGACTCCTTACCCAACCTATTTAATTTTTAACAATTTTTAAAAGTTATCATTTCAATTGATTGAATGTACAATATAGAATTGAATAACTTGTTTTTGACAATATGCACTAAAAACTCAATATATATTGATTAGTAATGATTGTTACAAAAGTATATTGTATTTTGGGCTCTTTTACTTATGACTTTAAAGAAAATAATTTTACACCTGTTTATACACTGTTTCATAAAAATAAGAAGGCAATTTTAACAAACTTTAAATCTGTTCAATCCTTTAATACTGTAAGCCAGAGGCCTGGTGCAGGCTACAGCAAGATACACTGGCCAGGATCAGCACTTACATTAATTGCTTTTGTCATGTTTCTACAGAGCAATTAATATAATTTGGAAATATTGTATTCTCAGAGAACTGTACAGTCAAATCTCTTCCTGACTTACTTAATTGCCTAAGTAAGATGACAGTTAGAAGGTGGGAAATTCCTGTTCCTCACTTGTATTGTAAAGGAAAAATTTATTTTAATAAATATACCATTTATTTTGTGAATAATCACTCAGATTAATAGTACTTCATTATATATTATATTCACTCCATGTTTCTTATTATATATGTGAATAGGGAGAGAATAATGTCATTATTTGGACCCTAGTCCATAACATAAGTCACATTCAGTGAATGGTAAATCCACCTGTATAATTTTCAACATCAAAAGGGGTAAAATGCAATATTTATTCCCCTCAAAATATGTTCTTAGAAGGCTACATGTTAAGAAGGGATTTTTTTTTTCATCTTGGACCATCCCATGTGTCAAGAGTTCATGTTCTCCTCATGATTAAGTCACAAAAACAAAACCCAGTTCATTTTACCTTCCCACAATTAGATAAAATTTTATTTTATTAGTGCAACAAAAACACCTTTAAAGGCATTGGTGAATCCTTTAAACCAATTCAGGGTTATACTGACCTTCAGATAAGTTTTTCCAAGATTTTTTCCATTCTGACAATCCTTAATTACTTAGTGACTAAAGGTTTTGATCAAAGATTTTTTTCCCATTTGAACACAAGTTAGTAAAAGTCAGTTCCTATCTCAGTGACCTTTAATATGTTTGAAGATTGAAAAAAGTTATAAGTACAGATAATGCAAAATTTTTTCAAGAAACCTCAAGATCGAGGTCACCCAGAAAAAACCTTTTATGCTGAAATATAAATAAATATATTAAAGAAGATATGCTGAAGTAATGATTACTTCTACATTTGCTATGCTGTAAGATTGTGCCTTTCATTCAGCACAGTGAGAAAAAAAAGGTTTACTAAAATCTTTTACTGAAACCTTTTTTGCTATAGTATATGAAAAATATTCATTATACACATTGTTACACTAAATAACCAAGTAGAATAACTACTACATTTTCTAATATCAAGGCTGTAAATTTTTTTAAAGATGTTTTAAAAGTAACTGTAATTTCACAGTTATAAAATAATTTAAGCTGGAAACGACTTCTAGGATAGTTTAGTCCAATCTTTAACTTATGACTTCAAAGTTCACTACTAAGCCACATCTGCAAGCACCACATCTACAGCGCTTTTTAAACACCTCCAGGAATGGTAGACTGGACAGGTAGGCAGACATTCCACAACAGATTTAGGTAAGCTGTTCTTAACTGCAATATAAAAGTGTTCCAGATATACAACATAAATCCCTCCTACTGCAACCAGTTATTTTTGTTTTGCATTTGGTGGCAGCATTGACAACAAGTGATTGCTCTCCTTGCAACAATTTGTATATTGGAAGACTGTTAACATATGACACCAAGGTTCTCTTTTCAAGACTAAATAAGAAAGGCTTTTAATATTTTTCATTCGTTCCTTGAGAGTGGTCATATTTTCCACATCTATTAACCTTGTGTTGCTTCTATCTCATCCCCTCCTTTCCTTAGGACTTAAAACTGCATTCAGTAATCCTCTTAAGGCTTCACAAATGCTGACTAGAGTGAAATAGTTACTTCGTATGTCTCAGGACTTACATATTTTAAATCATACTTTTTCTGCTGGTTTTGCAATATTGGTTAATGTTCCATTTGCAACCCATTGTAATCCTGAGCCCTTTTTCTGCAGTATATCTGCCTAGCTAGCCATTCTTCATTTTACATTTTCCTTCCTAGGCAGTTTGCATGTCTTTGTTATATCCTATTTTATTGCTTTGTACCATTTCACCAGTTTATCAAAATCCTGTTGAATATAATTCTACCTTCCAGAATTTCTATAACCTTCCTGATTAATGTTATCCACAAATACTGGTCCTTCAATTCTAATAAAAATATTGCATAATGCTGCACTCCAGTTATTTCTTTCAGACTGTCAGTGAACAGATGCTAAGATGTTTCTGCTAAGCAATTCAACTGATTTTACTGTAATTTCCAGTGGGAACATATTACCATACTTCTGACAGTGTCATATGGAATTGTCACATGTCAGCAAAGAAAAAGTATGTAAATACTTCCCTGTTACTCCCTTAATTGTGCTGCCATGGAATGGTATCAGATTGGCCTGTTATGATTTGCAGCTCTGTTGTGATTTCAGTAACTCCATTGTGGTTACTTTTAATCAACTTCAGATTTTCTAGGTGCTCAGAGAGAAAAATAACTGATTAATAATTTATTGCCTTAACATTCTAAGTGTAAGCTAGGGATGATACATAATATTCTTTTTCTTTTTAGTTTACTAGTTGTATTTTTCCATTAGATGTCCCCTCAGCCTTTATCTGTTCCGAAAAGTTCTCAAAGGTGACTGCTAATTGTTCAAAGTCAATTTCAGATCATAAATACTTTAGGGAAAAATGTTGTTAAGTTGTGGTGATCTAAGAACTTTTCCGTCTGTTGACCAATTCTGGCTTATAGTTCTAGCGCTTAGTTGCCAGTGTTAATTATTTTAAGCTTCTGGTCACAATTACCCTCTTTGGTGAAGAATGAAGAAAAAATATAGTGAAGATTTTGCACTTCATTATGTCATCTGTTATTTGGCCCTGATTTCTTTTAAATAATAGAAATTTTATTTCTTTCATCTTTTCTTAATTTTAATGAATTTGAGGAACTTTCTCATATTTCCTTTTACCCAAGTTTCATATGGTGTGTATTTGTTCCTCAGCTTTTCTAATTTTGTTCACGCACAATTTCTTCTTTATTGTTAGAGCACCATAATAATTACCCACATATAGGAACAGACTCTAAAACAGGTCAGTCTGAGTCCTGTTAAAGACAATAGGAATTGTCACCAGTGACTTACATAGAGAAAGAATTTTATCCTAAAAATGCAAAGGTTTTTCTAGGGCTTGGGATAAAGTTTTCTTCATAGTAGCTTGTATGGGGCTATGTTTTGGATTTTGTGCAGAAAACATTGTTGATAATACAGGGATATTTTCACTACAGCTTCTTGCACAGAACATTTTCTGCTTCTCAACCCACACCAGCAGTAATGCTGGGAATGCACAAGAAGTTAAAGAGGACACAACTGGGACAGCTGATCCAAACTGACCCAAGGGATATTCTACACCACATATGCCTAGCATATAAAGCTGGGGAAAAAAGAGAGAAGCAGGGTGGTGACATTCAGAGTGATGTTTTTTATCTTCCCAACTCACCCTTCTGTGTGATAAGACCAGGTTCTCCTGGAGGTGCATGAACACCTGCCTGCCCATGGAAAGCAGTGAATTCCTTCTATTGTTTTCCTTGCCTGGACAGCTTTTGCTTTACCTATTGCCTCAGCCCATGAGTTTTCTCACTTTTCCAACTCTCTTCCCCATTCCACTGCAAAGGAGTAACAAAGCCCCTAGACCAGTTTAGTTACCAGCAGGAGTTAAATCACAACAGCCCTTGGAGCAGAGAAGTGCTATGCACAGGACCCCAATCACACCCCAGAACTGAAGGCAGCTGTGGAGGATTGACCATGGCTGGATGTCAGGTGCCCACTAAAGCCACTCTATTACTGCTCTCCTCAACTGGACAGGGAAGAGAAAATACAAAAAAAAGAGGCTTGTAGGTCAAGATAAAGGCAGGGAGAGGTCACTCATCAGTTACTGTCACAGAAAAAAATACTCAGGTAAATTCATTTTTTGCCAGTCAAAACCAGAGCAGAGTAAAGAGAAATACAACCAAATGTTTAAAACATCTTCCCCCCACCCTTCCCTTCTTCCTAATCCCAACTTCACTCCTGATTTCTCAACCTCCTCCCCTACCAGCAGTGGTCAGGGAATGAGGGTTGTGATCAGTTCAACACATGCTGTCTCTGCTACTCCTTCCTCAAAAGAGGGAGGATCCCTCATACTCTTCCCCTGCTCCAGTGTGGGGTCCTTCACACAAAAGACAATCCTTCACCAATTTCTTCCACCTGATCATTCCCACAGGCTACAGTTCTTCACAAACCCTTCCAGTGTGGGTCCCTTCCATGGGGTACAGGACTTCAGGAACTGGCTGCTCTGGCATGGATCCCCCAAAGGGTCACAAGTCCTGTCAGCAAACTTCTTCCAATGTGGAGGAACTATCCTGTCTTCAAGAGTCCACAGGTCCTGCCAAGAGCCTGGTCCAGTGTGGGTTTCCCACAGGGTGGGACACACAGGGTGACAGCCTCCTTTGGGTATCCATGGGCTGTGGGTGGATCTCTGCTCCACTCTGGACCCCCAAGGGCTGCAGAGGCACAACTGCCTCAGCGTGGTCTTCACCAGGGGCTGCAGGGGAATCTCTGCTCCAGACTCTGAAGAACCTCCTTCCCCTTCTTCATTGATCTGGGAATCTGCAGAGTTCTTGCTGTCACATGTTCCTCGTGTCTCTCTCCTCACTGCTGTTCCACTGCAGTTTTTTCCCTCTGCTTAGGTGTGTTATCCCAGAGGCCTTGGTCAGCAGTGGATCTGTCTTGGAGCTGGCTGCCATTAGCCCTGTTGAACATGAGGGGAGCTTCTGGCATCATCTCCCAGCAGCCAATCCTCTAGACCCCCCACTACCAAACCTTGCCATGCAAACCCAATACAGGAGCATAGCCAGGTTAGTGCAGCTCTCCACCTGTCTAATTAGGTTGCCTCTCAGTGGGAAACTGATTCATAGTTTGTCAGTGTCTCTGCATGAAGCTACTATATTTCAAAAAACTTTTTAAAATTTATTAACAGAAATTTATTCACAGCTAATTAACTTTATTCAAAGCTAATCTCTGAAAGCAGTGCCACTGAGTAACACATCCTGAACATATTTGAAAATAATCACTTAGAGCCCTAAAAAACTTAATGCATATGATAAATACCCTTTATTACTTTCAGTCATGTTTTACTGCATGCAATTTTCAGATGATCCTTTTTTTTCTTTTGAACGCTCTAAACATCGAGATCAGCGCTCATGTCCCACAAAGCTAGTCAGCTCTTTCTTTAACTTCTCTGTTCAGACCAACTTTTTTCCTGTTCAATTATTTTAATATATAAGTTCTCTTTTTGTTTGTGAAAGGAGTCAGATAGGCATACATTAAACAAGCTAGAGTTTAAACCATCCAGAGGCTGCCTTAAGAACACGTGTTGTACAGGTCCAGTTTTTGGGAAGACTCATTGGGAAGTATCACACCTCTTGGCCCCCAACAAAATGTTGATAAGAAAGGAATCTGCAGTTTTATATACTACAAACCTGGAATTTGCTCCACATGATCAGCTAAGTTCCAATAAACCCTTTAGAGATGGTGATATTTAAATACAAACCTTTATTTATTTACCCTGATGCTACTGAAAAATGAAGTACACATATAAAGTCCAGCTCCATAGCTACTATAAATTTGCAAGCCCCACTAGCTCTGAGAGAATTAAATGTATTAATGACAGTTGAAATATTGCCCTAATAAGAATAAAAGTCAGTTGGACTTTGCACTGATTAACCATGTCCTATAAGGAACATGGACAGTTAACATTTACCACTGTAGTATAGTACCCAAGAGTCAATATAAATATGAAAGAATAAAGTTTTCCCTCCTAAAATCTAATAATCCCAGGGCTTTGGTGCAGCCATCATCTTTTATCTTTTCGTTGTATCTTTATCCTTATCAACCTGCAAACAGTGTCAGAATGCTATACATATACATGATGGATTATTGCTATTATGCTCATGAGAATGGCAGGCATGAAGTACAAGAACAGAGTTCAGCCAGCAAGTATGACATAAATTATGTATAAATAGCTTTTAGTGCTGAGCACTTTGAAAAGTTCAGTAAGTGCATGTAACTGAAGTTAATCACCCTGTGTCACCACAGGACTGTTTCTTTTAAGAGCATATGTAAGGTTTTTTTCAACATGCTTAAAAAGTGTCTTAAACCATCTCATTTTAATTATGTAAGCAAAACACATCTCTGGACACAGAAGGAGAAAGTTTGCAGGATCATTGCAAGGCCTGAGAACCTAATTACAACTGAAGTCTGATTTAAGATCTAATCTAAGATTTTATGAGTTGAACTAATGGGGTTCAAGTGTTTGAGTATCAACCCCATCTGTTTTCTATACTGTTACAGTTAGATTGCACAGAGATCCTTAGCATGCTTCCCCTCAGCTTGAATTCTGAGGATGCACAACTTGGGACAGGGCACAGAACCAGGACTTTTTTCTCTCCTTCAATCACTGTACCTGTGCACACTTACATTGCATTTGTACATGCTTCAGAATTTGTAGACTACTGTTAAGGCAGGAAATGACAGGTTTGGTGCAAAGATGATATCTGACCGCTTACTTCTTTAGTTGTACCAACTCCTTTAGAGTATGGCAGACATTATACATGAAATTACTATAATCAAACATTTTCCCAAGGTATTTAAAAACATTTAGGAAAATGAAGGGAATATGAGTTCATTAATTGTTGAAAAATGAACAGAATTGCATTACACCTTGTTACAGTTTATTTGACTTTTCTTGTTTTATTTTAATATAATATTTGATAACATTTTGTTGTTGTTAATTCTTTAGTATATAAGCGGGTGGACTGCTAAAGTAACAGCATATAAATAAGGTATCCTCCCTTGCAATCTCCATAGTGCTTAAAAGTGAAAGGATTACCTTTCACTCTAATGTACACACGGGTACAGGCATGCCAGCACACGCACACACACAGAGCCCAGTGGGATTAAAAGCACTCTATCTGGCAGGAAATCAGGAACTACAGAGGGAACTATTTTCTTGTTTGAAGATTTGAAAGAACCATTCTAAGAGAAAAGGGAGGAGGTTTCTGATGTTAGGGATCTTGCCCCTTTCATGTTTTAAAAAGAGTAAAGGAAGGTTCCTCTTTTATCAGCCTGAGGTAGAAAAGAAGTGGCTTTCCCAACTCTAAATATTTAAAGAAGCCCTCATAAAACTTGAAAAATGTTTGAGCTGTTTCTTTGTGGGACTAAATTCCTAAGGGTATGGGAAGACATACATTGATATTTACCTCTTATGATATTTTACTTCTTCTATAATAGATGAATCATGGGACATTGGTATTATTTTCTATACTTCACAGTAATTTGCTTTTATATACTTTCAAGGAATCTATACAATGTAAATTCTAAATGGAAAGATTTTTAATACTCTTTTTCATGGGAACATAGATAGAAAAAATCAAAGGTGAAAGACTACTGAGATATATCCGTGATATATTTACTGGTAGATTTCACTGTTGACCTGAGACAGACAAGGTAAGGCTCATCATGTAGCAGAGCTCACATACCATGCCACGTCACATGAGGGATTCCACTGCTGGATTCGAATGGTTACAGAAATGGGGTGGAAATAGCTGAATTTGAGGGCTAGCTCATCTTTGAGCTGAAACCCATCAAACTAAACATTCCAGAGTTTAGCTTATAGAAGTCTTCTTTTTATTGAAAATAAATCACTGAAAAATTAATCAGTTTGCAGTTCTTAAAAAATTATTATTTTAAAATATTATTAACTGAGTTTCCTTCTTAGAAAACAAGATAATTGCAGGATATTTTTAAAGATTATAGTTTTCTAAATTTTTAAGCAAATCATTCTGTCTTGAGTTGCATAGATATTCTCCTCATGAGAATGTCAATTATTCTCAGAACAGTCAATATCTGTAAAAGAAGAGAGTTTATTGCTTGAACATTGAGGAATATTCTCTCTTGCTCCTATATATTTAGTATAGCATTATTTATTTGTAGTACAAGGGTACCTAAAGGCACCAGGAAGTGTCAGACATCCATTGTACAAAGCAGTGCACAAATCCATGGGAGGACACCAGGGTATGTGCTGGTTCACAGGCCAGCTGCCAGCCCCCAGTCCTTCAGGCACACAGGACTATCAGCTCTGTCTGTGACACCCTTATATGCCTTGAGCAAGTGGTGAACTTTTAAGGCTGGCTCCTCAGCTGGCACAGCTGAGAAAATGGAAACAAAGCCATACTTTATCCCCCTGACTTTAGAATCAGCCAGGGGCAATCTAATCCATATTGCAATTTACAGCAGCCCGGCTGCCCAAGAAGTTATTCTGTCAGCTGAGAAGAACCAGAGCCTAAGGTCATTCTCCACTTCTCCCAAAAGTGCCTGTATGCAAGGGCTAGAAAGTGAACAATATTAAGCATTGCTTTTGTTTTTTCAGCTGGCGTCTCAAAGCAGCTAGAACAGAATTGATGATTGTCCTGTTAATATTGTGATTTCTCTTAGTTTCATTATTGGAAGAGAATAGCCTTTGAGAAATAAAAGGATGCTTTATTTTAATCATTGATTTAGTTTTCCTATATGTGTAAATGTCAGTCTGTGGTAATTCCACATATGGATATTTGTCTTTTTGTGAAATGCAAACAGATAATTTGACTGGTTTTCAAAATCATATACTGCAGCCATTTTGTCTCATATTTACAAAAAATTTTTATTGCTTGCTCCTGGATGACAATTTGGAAAATCTGGCTCATAAAAGGGGATGATTTCTGTTCATAAAATGTTCATGATGTCTGAGAACTCTTAAAGAAGGCTTGCATCAGGATACAGGTTACAATTTAAATGAGGAATTTCTTTTTCCACTCTTTCAAATTACAATGTTTCCAAAAATGCCAGAGAAATTTAAAGCAGAAATTCTTTCAGCTCCAAAAATATTCACTACTGTACTTTTTAAATGTTCAGAGGTAAAATAAGCTACCTTCTCAAAAATTTAACCACCCACAATCCCTTGTAGAGGGAAGAGTACATTTTGAATCAAGGTGATACAGGTAAGTAGTGAAATCACACATTTCAGAGGACTGTCAAAAATCTCTCTCAATGGATACATTAGAATGAAGGAGCCTGAGGCCAAGCCCAGAGCAGAAGACAGACAGTGGAAAGAGTGGATGAGATAATCTCTCTTGTTCATCTGATGAGTATACTCTCCAGAGGAGCCCTGCTCCACATGAGACAATCGAAGCTGAAAAGACTGGAGAAACTTGTGAGACAGAAGTTTTAAAAATTTGTCTTAAATCTCCAGATTTGAACTACCAGCAGAAGCTAAGTGTTATTAGCTCATTAACCTTTAGGGCATTAGCTGTCTGGGTGGCACAAATTATCTACAGGTTTGGCTGGGATAGAGTTAAATTTCTTTGTAATATCCTGTAGGGTGCTGTGCTGTGGGTTTGTGGCTGTCCTGGCTGCAGAGAATGGGAGATCTCTGACTCTCTCTATCCCCAAGTGACCCAAAGGATATTCCATACCCTGTGGCATCATGCTCAGCACATCCAGCTGGGGAGAGAAGGAAATGGGGATGTTTGGTGTGATGGTGTTTGCCTTCCCAAGTCACTGTTAGGCCTGATGGGTAGTGATGAATTAATTCTTTGTTTTACTTTCCATGCATTCAGTTTTGCTTTACTTATTAATCTGACTTTCTCTCAGCCCGTGAGNTTTCTAAATTTTTAAGCAAATCATTCTGTCTTGAGTTGCATAGATATTCTCCTCATGAGAATGTCAATTATTCTCAGAACAGTCAATATCTGTAAAAGAAGAGAGTTTATTGCTTGAACATTGAGGAATATTCTCTCTTGCTCCTATATATTTAGTATAGCATTATTTATTTGTAGTACAAGGGTACCTAAAGGCACCAGGAAGTGTCAGACATCCATTGTACAAAGCAGTGCACAAATCCATGGGAGGACACCAGGGTATGTGCTGGTTCACAGGCCAGCTGCCAGCCCCCAGTCCTTCAGGCACACAGGACTATCAGCTCTGTCTGTGACACCCTTATATGCCTTGAGCAAGTGGTGAACTTTTAAGGCTGGCTCCTCAGCTGGCACAGCTGAGAAAATGGAAACAAAGCCATACTTTATCCCCCTGACTTTAGAATCAGCCAGGGGCAATCTAATCCATATTGCAATTTACAGCAGCCCGGCTGCCCAAGAAGTTATTCTGTCAGCTGAGAAGAACCAGAGCCTAAGGTCATTCTCCACTTCTCCCAAAAGTGCCTGTATGCAAGGGCTAGAAAGTGAACAATATTAAGCATTGCTTTTGTTTTTTCAGCTGGTGTCTCAAAGCAGCTAGAACAGAATTGATGATTGTCCTGTTAATATTGTGATTTCTCTTAGTTTCATTATTGGAAGAGAATAGCCTTTGAGAAATAAAAGGATGCTTTATTTTAATCATTGATTTAGTTTTCCTATATGTGTAAATGTCAGTCTGTGGTAATTCCACATATGAATATTTGTCTTTTTGTGAAATGCAAACAGATAATTTGACTGGTTTTCAAAATCATATACTGCAGCCATTTTGTCTCATATTTACAAAAAATTTTTATTGCTTGCTCCTGGATGACAATTTGGAAAATCTGGCTCATAAAAGGGGATGATTTCTGTTCATAAAATGTTCATGATGTCTGAGAACTCTTAAAGAAGGCTTGCATCAGGATACAGGTTACAATTTAAATGAGGAATTTCTTTTTCCACTCTTTCAAATTACAATGTTTCCAAAAATGCCAGAGAAATTTAAAGCAGAAATTCTTTCAGCTCCAAAAATATTCACTACTGTACTTTTTAAATGTTCAGAGGTAAAATAAGCTACCTTCTCAAAAATTTAACCACCCACAATCCCTTGTAGAGGGAAGAGTACATTTTGAATCAAGGTGATACAGGTAAGTAGTGAAATCACACATTTCAGAGGACTGTCAAAAATCTCTCTCAATGGATACATTAGAATGAAGGAGCCTGAGGCCAAGCCCAGAGCAGAAGACAGACAGTGGAAAGAGTGGATGAGATAATCTCTCTTGTTCATCTGATGAGTATACTCTCCAGAGGAGCCCTGCTCCACATGAGACAATCGAAGCTGAAAAGACTGGAGAAACTTGTGAGACAGAAGTTTTAAAAATTTGTCTTAAATCTCCAGATTTGAACTACCAGCAGAAGCTAAGTGTTATTAGCTCATTAACCTTTAGGGCATTAGCTGTCTGGGTGGCACAAATTATCTACAGGTTTGGCTGGGATAGAGTTAAATTTCTTTGTAGTATCCTGTAGGGTGCTGTGCTGTGGGTTTGTGGCTGTCCTGGCTGCAGAGAATGGGAGATCTCTGACTCTCTCTATCCCCAAGTGACCCAAAGGATATTCCATACCCTGTGGCATCATGCTCAGCACATCCAGCTGGGGAGAGAAGGAAATGGGGATGTTTGGTGTGATGGTGTTTGCCTTCCCAAGTCACTGTTAGGCCTGATGGGTAGTGATGAATTAATTCTTTGTTTTACTTTCCATGCATTCAGTTTTGCTTTACTTATTAATCTGACTTTCTCTCAGCCCGTGAGTTGTTTTTTTTTTTTAAACTTTTACTCTTCTGATTGCTCCCACATCCCACTGAAGAATACTGAGCAAGAGACTGTATGGTGCTTAACTGCCTACCAGGATTAAAAAACAACCACCCAAAACCAAAAAACTCTGGAAAAGACCAGGAATAAGCTACTGAAATGCTGTTTATGTAAATGCCCTCCAGAACTAGATGGAAAATTAGCAGAATCCTTGCAGATAAAACTTAAAATTCAATACCTAAATCTAGAGGTAGGCTTCCAAAGACAAAGATTTTAGACTGCCTGAGGATCAATTACATTGAAAGCATGAAAACATCAGCTGGGCAACTGACACCACACGCTGGAGTGAATTGGAAAGCCTTAAGATACAACTGCAGGTATTCACTTGCAGTTATGAAGTGGAATACATTGTAAAAGGCCTTTGGCCACACTTTTTCTTTCTTTCTTTATCCCACCCATGCTTTACTTTTCAAGTTAAATGTCATAGCCATTCTAATTTAGAGAAAGAGGAATTATTTTCTGCAAGATTTTGATACAGAAACGCTCCTGGAATTTGCTTAGGGTTTCTTCTGCAAGCTGGAGCATGGAGATTCTGTGCTTAGAGCAATTCCGCAAAACTGAATCTTTAAAGGCTGTAATAATGAAGAAGATCTCAGGAGAAGGATGTGTGAGGAGTAAATATAAGTTGTTGTTGCCTCTTTACTGAGTGAAAGTAAGAAAGTTAGAGACAATGCTCTGTTATGAGGCAAGGCAGAATGTTGTCAGTGCAAGTCTGGAAACAAGGATGCCCTGTTGTCACCACAACTTTACCATAACTGCAGGTCTGTGCTCTTCTTTTTTCAAAACAAGTTTTGAGTTCATTTATATAAATTAAAAATATTTTAATATAATATCTTTCCCCTTAGAATAAACAAAAATTAATTTTTGCCACCTACACTAAAAATTACTAACAGAAAAAAAACCAGGTTCAGTGACCCAAAAACTAATTCATGAAAAGAAACTCTAGAGTTCTCGCTGAAGACTAGAGACCCAGCTTTCCTGCATCCCAAAATTGTTTGTTTTTTAGTGAATGCCAGTGTATTTGACACAGACTATATCAGAGTACTAGTGGGCAATTTACAATTTAAAAACTTTCTTTTCTGTAAGGAAAATACTACTGAATATTTCTAAATAGAAAATGAAACCACTCTAAAACTTCTCCTTTTCTTAAATATTCCCAGACTGTATATGTTATTCTAAAAAAATACTTACTTCATATCACTGGAGACAAATGTGGTAAATTATTCTAAATCCACAAAATATGTGTGTCTGCCTATGTGGGTATAGAAACAGAAGGGTTACAGAAGTGTTCTTCCTATAATGAACCAAAAGGGGTTTTTTTCAGTTGTTTTCTTCTCTGAGGAAAATGGTGGAAGGGCTAGAAGGCATATTGGAATATCAATGCATTCAGATTCCTGTTGCTTCCCATACAAAGTTATTATCCAAACAGAAAATCCCTATATTCATAGTCTAAACCACACATTTTACTCCTGTTCAGTTCTTGGCAGATCTGAGTCGGTTCTTGCATAATTTTCCAGGATGAATAAATCTCTGTGTTTACAGTTTTGGCTGCTGTTTGTTGTGCTCTAAGATAGCAGAACCTCTGTGCTATGCCAAAAGAAATTCATTAAAATGAAAAACACAAGCAAGCATCTCTACAAGCTGATGAAATGCTACCCGATGATAATGGTGGTGATTTACCTATTGTGAAATTAATCTCCCCTAGAATCTCTAATGATATCTAATACTAATCTAGTACAGTTTTTTTATCATAGCAAATTGAATACATGGTTAATATTTCTACTTGAGTGGTTTGGTTACAGCATCCATTATTGTACATTGTAAAACTAAAGATAAGAAGGGCTTTGTAGGGAGCAGAATGTGAACAAAGTCCAGGCTCTGAGAAATACTTAAGAGTCTCACAGCAATGACAGCAGCCTCCAGAACTGTTTGGTGTCTGTAAGCCTTTCAAAGGCTCACTATAAATAACTTACACAATGCTTTTTCTGCTTCTGAATATGGTTTCTGGGGCTACAGCAATGCTGGAGGAAGCTGAGATACCCTACTGAATGATTGGGAATGAATATTATACCAGTTTGTCCAAGCTTTTTAAGGCCAGATCTTCTTAGGATTTTCAATCTTGATGGTGTTTCCTGCAGTATTTTTCGTGGACTTGCTCTCATGGGAAAGAAAGGCCAACAACAGTACTTTTAACACCTCAAACAGCAGCTTCAAATGTGCATGACAAAAATGAAAAACTTGCTGAAGGAAAATGTCATAGTACCACAGTTCTCTAGACTGGCACCTCTCCAAAAGTCAGGTGTTCATAGTCTGCAATAAATAGCTGCAGTAACAACATTGCACATCTCCATTTGCACCAACCCCAGCTAACATTAATACAAAAGTGAGCAGTTACTAGACCTGTACTAGCCTAGATAGAAACAGCAGTTTGACTCTGTATCACTACAAGTTCTTCCCACTTCATAATAATACCATCAGGCAGTAAAAGAAAAATTTTTGCATAGCCCATAGAGTCAGCAGTCTCTGATAATTAGCCCATAATTTCTGCTGTGTGACTACCAAAAGGGCTTCATTTGCAATAGTCAGCAAACTCCCCTTTTATTTTGTACACTTTCTCTATGCTTGTTATTTCAAGAATCTTTAATTAATTTCTGTACTACCACAAAAATTTTCAAAATAATCTCTTTGAATGATTGTCCTTCACCAATAGCTGGACTTAATTTAAAAGAAGCTAATGTCACCTTGAAAGAAAAGAAGTGAGCTGAGCAAGTTCCTGGTCTATAAGTCACTTCCAGTGATGCACTAAGTGGTGCACTTGGCTTTCTGATCTACCACCAAATACAAGTATTAGTATGTGGTGAATGGACATCTTCATCCATCCATCCAGGCTTGATATATTCTGGAAAATACCATGTGTATAGGAGGAAGGATCATCTGCTCACCTTGAAGTCCTGCACTGCAAGCTGAGGTACATAATACCTGCCAGTCAGACCAAAAGCAATCAGTCAGTGCAAATCAAGATGCAAATGTGTTCCTCCTCTTTTACAGAGAGGGAAAAAAAAAAAAAAAAGAAAAAAAGAAAGAAAAAGAAAAAAAAAAGTTTGCTTTTTCTTGTGTTATAGTTCCCTAAGAATAAAAAGTTGAATCTTGCCCTTTACTTCACAGTACATGCAGTGTGTTTGCTGTGTACAGAGAGGGAAACATTCTTTCCTTTGAGACCCTGTTCTTAATTTATCCTTTGAAGAGGTTAATTTAAACCTGTGTTAGTGTATGAATGAGGGGAAAGAAAAACAAATGAGACAGATTTCTATTTTATTTTTTAGCTCTATGCCTTGCTTTCCTGTATGCCTCCATTATTATTGCAGGCACAGATTTCCAGATTGCTTCCAGATTTAACATTTATTTTTCAAAGTCCTAACAGCTTATTAAAATTAAAGGAGAAAAAAAAATTACCACAGCATTGCTGCAACTAGGAGATAAGTTTTGTCTGATAATCAGAAGTGACCATCTTAATTTAATTAGGCTTTTCATTAATTCCATGAAAACTGAATTTTTTAGTCTCTGTTTTTATTTATTATCATGTATTTGTCCTTCCCTTTCAGATACTACTTAGCTTTGCTATTAATCTGACCTTTTGTTTCTTAATATATCTTATTTTAAGCTTTAATTATTTGTAGAATCTACATCTTGATGAGAATTATATCTGCACAGTTTTTAATATGTATATTTGCAAAAAGTCTGTAGGTTATAAACATAAAAAAACTTTTAACTTTTGTAGAAACAGTCAATATCAAACTTTTCTGACTTTCATGTGGAGAGTCAATACTTAAATTACTAAATAAAGTTAGTTTTCTCTTTAAGGTAATTAAAACATACATCTTAATAAAAGTTACAAAGATTTTTAAGTCTCTTAAGAACTCTATGTTAGAACACATTTTTATTTCAGGAGCCAAAGCAGTATTCAAAGGATTGATGAAGGTGAAGAGCAGTAGCTGCATCTTTATTTTATAGAGAAGTAATACTCCAGTAAAGATCAAAAGATAAGGACACATTGGACCAGCAACTTCACTTTTATCATACTACATAACCTACAAGTAAATTAAATGCTAAATATAATGAATTGGCATGTCAAAGGCCAGTTTTCTCCTAAGATCAAAAAGGGACAAGATGAATTACATATTGAAGTTGACTTCCTCTCCTTGATATAGAAAAAAATGCACAGATATTGCAGGTCAAGGCAGAAAGCAAGATTTTGAATAAAACCCTGCAAATGGTCATATATATGTTTCCCCAATATGGCAGAACAATAATTACAGAGAGTTAAAGTGATTTTTGTGTTTGCACTCTTTGTTCCATTGTAATGAATGGAGTATATTCCAAGTAAAGAAATTACATTTTGAGACAGAGGATATTAATATATTTCTTCTTGAAACAAACAGAAATGCTCAAACTCATCTTGGCAGGGTCTAAGGGAAATGAGAATTACAGATACAGATTGTTACTTATACAGTGCATGTGTCTGTACATGTATGTAGGTGCATGTGTATTGTATGTACAATATTTTGGACCTTAAAAGAAAACCTTTTCATTACCAGTGGTCGTAATCATGTTGTCCCAGCTCATGGGAGTATTCAGAGACAAAGAAGAGGCAGTGAATAATACTTTAAAGAAATGAAGTGACTGAAGCAACAGAAGGTACTTCACCCTGCTTTTATGAAATAATAGCTCTTTTCAGGTCTCTTTCACTGAAGAACATAAACCAAAAAGTATCATGAATACTGCTCAAGTCTCATAGTAAAGTATATTTTGTCAAGCAAAACTGGCAACTGTGTTGAGACAGCAATTTTAGACTTCTCTAAGGCTTTTGCAATTCTGTCACATGGCATTTTTAATTTTCTATAATTCAAGATTTTTAATCAAGAGGAAACACATTAGATGAATTAAAAAAGGTCTTATTGGCAGATATCAATGAGCAGGGCTGTCCAAGGAAGGTCTCCTGAGAGAGATTCCAGGTCCAACACTATTCAGTACATTCTTAGAAACAATCTAGATGATGAAATAAAATCTTAACTGATTAAATTTGCATATGACACGAAGATTAATGGGATACTAAAAAAAAGGAGGGCAGTTTACTGTTAGAATTTAATCTAAATCACTTGGTCAGATTGTCAGAATACAACAAAATGCAGGTACAGACTAATACACTTTGCAACAAGATCCGCGGGTTATATTATCAGCCTAGAATTCTTGTCCATAGAAAGCAGCTACTGATAAAATATTTGGAGGTCACCTTTTAAGGCTGCTTCACCATGAGCTCTCAGAGCAATGTTGTGGCAGGCATTACTGGAATGAAGTCCCTTGAGCACAATTTAACAACTTTAATCGTAAACAAAATATAATCATGATAACTAATAAAGGAATAGCTTGCAGAGGATGGTAAGGGAACAAATGAACATTTATGGCAAGATGAAGTTCAGCATAATTTTACAGTTTCTAAAATAGTTTGTTTATTCAAAAATAGTTTGCTTATCCAGTTACCATTATGATCTCTAGCAGCCTTTAGTCAATGAATCACCGGAGAAAATTCACTGGAATCAAACTTTTTATGCCTTTTTCCTCTTTCATGGCAAAAGATATCTTTTTACTCATAACAAGCAAAGCTACATATATATCTGACATACAAAATATATGATAGATGTTGTGCAAATCTGTCTATTTATGAGTGTGATATACTTTTATGCATGTTCATATGCCTACACATTTTGTTATTACATTTTTCTACAAATGCAATATTTCTGTATATTTTTAAGTCAGAAAATATTTTATTTATTCTGTATATATTCACAATATATTGTGTATTCTAATACACAACCTAAAACAGATCTCTTTTTTTCTTTAAGCAGAATATAGAGTCAAGAATTAATTTTAGAGAGAACCACAACTGATGAACTGAAAGTCTTGTGAAACTTCAAGTCCTGTTTTTCATGCAGTTTGTAGACAATTAAAATTAAAAAAAAATTTGTATTAAAACCTGCTCAACTGATTTCACAGTAGTTCTGTAGTTTCACAGTCAATAATAAAATCAAGTTTGTTTCTTCAAAGTGAAATATCAGCAAAAAACATACCATTTTAACATGAACATGAAAAGGCTCTGACCTGTTCTGCTCCTTTTAGGACCTTTTTGTTGATGGAAAAAACACACTGTGGAATCTATGTCCTTTCCAGCAGCAAGTCCTGTGAAGTGAATGTAGGATCTAGGATGCAACATGGAAAAGAGGGAAGGAGATGTCATTCCACTCAATTTTATTATGGTTATATCAGTATTTATATCAGAAAACCCACCAAGGAACTTTCCATGTCAGAGCCTAATGCATGATGTGTTGAGCTGTATTATAAAAAGGCAGTAGGAACAGGCAGCAGAAATCTGTGAACCAGAATTTAGGAATTTGCCAGCAATAATTCCTACCTACCTCTAGTATGTGCCGCACTGTATATTTAAATGTTCTATGCATTACAGACTGCTATTAATTTAAAGATTATTTAACATTTAATTTCATATGTCTTGTTACCATTTCTATTGTAGTTTAAATGGGGAAGATTGGGTATTTGATTTTATATTTCCTATGACCACAGTCTTTGAATAAGTGATTGAGAACAACTGTGTAATGAATGTTAGTGAATTATTATATAATTTTACTTTCAAGAGTTTGACCAACAATTGATACTTATGCCATGTGAGTAAAAAAATATTCAACAAAAAATTATGTATCACTCAAAGAGATGAAAGCTCTAGGGTTTTGTTTGAAAAACTTGTTTATTCATAAAAAAGTATTACAACAATTTTATCTCTGGATATTGTGAAAATGTGTAAGCAAGGACCTGATATCTCAGTTTAACCTTAACTTTCGGTTTGTGTGCCAGAGAAATCTATAATAAATAACATAGGCTGCCAGGTTTACATTTCATCCACTTACGAGATTATTTTGTTCTCTGGAGGGGTAGATGGGCAAATCAGATTAAAACCATACCTGACTGTCATCCAGTAAACCCACTCTTCCAGTTATGTAGTTCATTTTTCTCTTACCTATTTGAATGAGTTTCAATGTCTAATAAAACTTTATTTACTGGGAGTGCCAAGAAATGAGTCAATAAATTTATTGAGCAAGATATGAAATAGAAATGTCAAAGATGAATAAATTTTAGCACAGTGTTTACTTTATAATTGTATTTTTTTCATGGAATTCAATTTCTCTGTGGACTCTGAAGCATAACAACAGCAGAAAATGAAGTCCCAGTACCCAAGATGAGAAAATGTAAAATAGTAAACTACTTTTTAAAGCAATAACTGAAAACATTATCAATGTTGTGAGTATTTAATAAAATACGGCATTTTCTGTATCACAATCTAAATTCTAGTTTGTTCACCTCCATCTATACTTTCCTGGCAGAACTTTATTTCTTTCTTTTAATTTTTATACCTAAATAATAATCTGGAATAGTCACCTTGTCTCTCTATGGCCTGAGTGTCTGTGGTACTTTTAATTTGTATTGTACCATAGGCAGTAAGAGCCAAAGCAGGAACATAAAGCCTTTAGCCCAAGCTACAAACAAAAGCATGTTTTATATTCTGCTGTGAGAACTTTAATAGAATTATTCAACTCTTGGCAATTTTGGAAAAACAATGCCTTCTGGGATACAAACTGATGTATTTTCAACCCGTATTTTAACCACAAAACCTTCTACTTTGTGTTGGAGTCTCGGGCACAGAGACTTTTCTGCCTGTTTGAGAAGCCCTGACCCTCAACAGAACACTGCTTTTAACCTCCATCCCTGGAGAAGGCTTCCAAGACTTTAGGATGGGTTAGAATTGACAAGTGTGTGAATTAGGTAAGGGTAGATAGTAATGTAGTTTATCACAGGGTGAAAATTTTAGAGTTTTGGGATTTTAGTATGAGAGTAGATAGGAGGCAAGATGGAGGATTTTGGGCGTTGTCTCATCTCCTTCTTGTTTCTTCATCTACTCTGTTTTCTGCAGTTTTGGTGGCACAAAATTATTGGTTAGAGAAAGCCACGGTGTAGGTGTTACATAAATAGATTAATAAGTTATTGGTAGAAAAGTAGAAACAAAGTACATTTTAAGAGTTATTTGGGTGAAATAGCTTTAAAATACCTTGAATCTGTGTTTCTTGGGACCATTTTGTGCCTTGCTTCTGGTGTGCTAAGTCTGGTGCACTAGACTGCTGATAAGAGAATAACAAACAATAGACTGAAGAGAGAAAAACCAAGAGACTCGTCTGTCTTCCGTCCCTGGCACAGAACTCGCAAGTGAAACCCCCTTCACAGGGCACACAGGGAGGGTTCCACACCTTCATCAGTTCCACCAGAAAACCCAACACTTCATTCAATAGAAACAAATTATCAATGCAACTCTTGCCATCAGAGCTGCGGCTTGTTCCTTCATCAGACTTACAATATTACACTCTGGGATTCTTCTGCACCCATACTGTACGCTACACACAGCTGAGCCCATGATTTTCCAGACAGCTTGGATTCACAGAGACAAGTCTTAAAATTTTCTTGGACAGCAGGAAGGATATGTATGAACCTTCATCACCAGTGTGTGCAATGCAGCTGCTGTCATTAGAGTGTGATCTAGACAGATTTGAGTTAGCAGCTAAGCAAACCTGTCAAACGTAATGTTTGAGTCCATAGCCTTCACTGGACTTTGATGTTCTGAGGACTCAAGTTATCTAGCTAAAAATTAGTACAGATTTTGCATTACACAAATCATGGTGACAACTACAGAGCAGACACATGATTTGTTACTGTTCAGTGCTTTTTACAGTCTTAAGTCTCAGCAATTCCCATTACAGTACCCACATATTAAGTGCAAGTTAGGCTTAATGAATTCTCGGCTGAAAAAAAAGTCCCAGCCTCAAAATAATAACTGTTTGACAGCTTGTAAATAGACAATATTGAAACTACATTATCTGACCCTCCAGGTCTTTTTGCTTCTTTGGTCCAAAAATATAGAATATTAGAAAATGCAAAAAGAGTATTAATCGGTCTTTATACAGGGTGAATGAAATTCTGTTCTTGACTGAGCTTTGTAAGGCAATAATCACAACATTATAGCTCACTCACAAAATATGTAGGCAAAGATTTTGAATCAGTCACACATAAAACAAAAGGAAGAATTTGACTTTTTTAGCTGAGATTCAAATACATCTACAGAGGTTATAGATAGGTACACTACTGTGTTATCTCTGACCAGCCTTAGCATGTTTTGCTCCTCAGAATGAAGCCCATTTAGAAACAGCATAAAAATAAAGATGACAATAAGACTACCACAATTTAATTTCCAATCCTTTAACAAAGAAAAGCACACCTCCTTTAAAGAATGAGGGAAAATCACAGAATTTTTATGAATGGCTTCTTAAGGTAGACCAAAAATATAGGATTTATTTTTTATGTGAATGTATGGTACAACAGAAGTACTGAGAGAAAAATAGTGAAAACAATTGAGTAGTGTAAATTTTAAATGGCTGCAAATGTATATCAGGACCAGCCTTTGCTGCTGCTCACATGGACCTATGAAGTGTTAAACTATTTCAGCTGAAAGCACTGCACAAAACAGGTGAGATCCTTACCCAAATAGGAGGGCTTGTCTGTCAGCTGTCTGGGTTCCTGACTTGGTCCCACAGGTGAAGATGTGAATAAACTTTAAGAATTTGCCAGAAATTTATGAGCTGCTTATTATGACAGTTTTTACAGTGTTGCTAATATTTTTATTTAATGGATAAATAATTTTGGTTTTTTTTCAAAAGTGCTTTAGCTCTACTATTATATTTTTATCAACAATATAATAGTATATTATCTGATTTGAATTGCTTACAGACTATTTGCTCTTTGTGATTAACTGTTTCTGAACTGAGAGCAGTTATATCATAGTTAGCTTTAATCTCTTGATATCAGTTATTTTCCACATGCTCTACAGCTCTAAAATCTTAACTCTTGAGTTCATTTGCAGCTTAATATTAGAATAATAACTTCAGATAACCAATACTGCTTCAGGCTTTAGCCCCATATTAACCCTTTCACAGTCAATATTTACACATTTCAGGAATATTTTAGTATGAATAAAAGATTTAGTAGCAAAAGTCAGTTACAGGGATGTAATCTTGCATTAAAAAAATTTTTCCTCTTGAATACAGGGAAAACAAACAGTGGTGCTATGTTGCTCAAAAATCCACACCTATGATTTTATCACTTTGATCTCAAATATTTTTCTTTCTGAATCCTCTAATGGTTATGTTCACAAATCCATCTCCAGGATATATGCACTTTTAAAAAGTCCAATGTTAACAACCAGGGAAATTTTTAGTCCACAGTTTTTTGCTTCTGGTCAACTCTGGGCAATGCTCACCCATGATAACCTTTGCTGCTGGCTTTTTTCCTCTGTTCACTTATGCTGACAGACTTAAAAATGAGATAAAGAATTGTCATTTATTTTACTTCCATTGCCCTGTTGCTACCAAATACAAAGGACAAATTCCATGCAGGAAAATCTCACATTCTGCAATGGGATTGGGAATTACTTTAGGTGATGGTGGCGGATAAAGTGTTGGAGGATTTGATTGCTCATTTTGTTAGGCATGACATGCTTTAAAAGCCTCATAATTAAAATTTTAATTCACACTCCATTTGCAGAAATTGTAACGCTTCAACATTCAGAAGTATTGAAGATCAGAAAGGTGTTTTAATATAAGGACATTACTATTATTAAATCCATGTTACCAGAACTCATTATGAAATCATGGTTCTGTAATCACATGCAGTTGCTAGTAGCCTGGTTATTTTTACTTGCATTTGACTTAAGCAGAATATCTCTTGGGTGCAACTTCCCTACTTAACTCTGTGGATTGTTAGAACAAAAGAATACCAATTTCATAGTAGAATTGTAGCACAAGTATTTAATTTTTCTATAGAATTCTGTATTAGGTCAGAAACAGTATTTGTGATAGTAGATTTTGAATAATTTAAAATAAAAATTTGCAAGCAATGAGGCTATTTGAATGTGTCATTTTTTGCACTCTGAAGAGCTTTTTAATAGCTTTCTGAGTGTTCAACCTATGATAATAATAATAAATTATATCTAAATTAGATATTTACTTGCTGATTAATAAATGCTGAACTTTTTGTAGGTTTGTGGGTATGTGTGCCCTTAGGCATCCATGAACGGAAAAATAGCATTTGGAAGCTGAACTAGATAATTAAAACAGTTACATTTCCAGGCAAATGTTATGTTCCAGTGTAAATTAATCTTCTGTTACAGCAAATTATCAAAATTGGTCTAGGCACTTTAATGAAAGCAAAGTGTTAACAGGCAAATATGGAGTCCTCTAAAAATCCAGTTCCCAAAATATGTAGTTACTGGTAAAAAAACACAGAGATGAGAAGAAAAGCATAAATTCATCTTTCTCAACTATGACAGCCCCTTTTTTTGAGATAGGAAGATCAGTGGAGAATTTTCACCAAAGTAATAAAGCTATTTCTCCAATTTTATTGAGTCTGTTTTTACCTTTTTGTCAACAGGAGTGCAACATGGGAAGTTATTTGGAATATGAAAGGCATTAACTCTCTTAGGTTTGTTGCCTTATCCACTGCAGGTATAGAAACCTGGATTCAATTTGACCCATTCTGATGCTGACAGTTTATTATAGCTCTTGTGTACCAAATATAATCTGAGAGGTTCTCTCAAGTTCATCTATTGAAAATTCACCTCTGAAAGTCCGGAGAACAAGATGGGCAACTGGATTCATTATACTCCAATACAAAACATTGTAATTTCAATTCTCTGCATTTGAAAATGTGCAAGAAATCTATCTTTGATTACTAGGAAATATCCTGAAAGGTAGAGTATTCAATCTACTTGTAATTGGACAAAAGCAATATTATAAAGTCGCTTGAATCTCAGGTAAATTCTTGAACAACTCAAAAGAAACGAAAGAGGAGCATGGAGTAAATTGACATTAGAAGCGAGGGAATCATTTAACCAACAGACTAAGAGAATTGTGAAGCCAAAGAACATTAATTCCTTTGTTTGATTGCATGTATAAATAATAAAACGTTTTTAACAACTTAGGGACCCCCACCATCGAGAAGCCCAGGGTGAAGAAAAACAAACAGGTTGTTGGTGGATGCACGGGTGGTGAGTATCTTCTGCTTAATCTGTCTGTCTCTCTCTCCCTCCCTGACCCCCTTCCTATTTCTTTCTATCTCTCTACCTTGAATTTTACTGTTAAATAAAATCTGTACTATTGTCTTTGGCATATAGTCTTATTTGCACTTTAATTTGGGTAGAGGAATCCCACAATAATCAGGTCTTAACATGTTCAAAGAATGTAAAGGATCCCTGGATTTTAGAAGAGAAGTTTTCAGACTATTTGGAGATACGCTTGGAGCAGTCCAGGAGAGCTGGTTGATATTCAAGAATCACCTCCTGAAAACTCAGAATAGTCCATTCCAAGAAGTATGAAATAAAGCCAAAGGCAGCAGGGGGCCAGCATGGGTAAGGAGTTCCATTACATTTCAGTGTCCAATGTTCAACCTGGACATTGAAAGGGAATGTACAAGAGGAGCAAGCAGTAGCAGGTGATCCAGGAGGAATATGGCAGGAATGATGGCTGCAAACCAGCTTGCAGTGGATTTGGAGGAGACAGATAAAAACACAACAGCAAAGAGCTGATCCGAGCCATGTGCCTCCCCTAAACACAGGGCTGGTCAAGAGCTCAGTCAAGCCAAGCTGGGAAGAAACTAATTCTGTAGTTGGTATGCAAATGTGACCATGAAGCAATTATCTTAGTCCATAGATAATGGAGAGTCCAGGGCCCATTGAGCTCTCCTGCACAGCAGTGGGCTGCAGACCAGGATGTCCCCTTCAGTAGTGGTGCCTCTAAAGGTTATTCCTTGAGGCTGACAGATTCCTTCCTACAAGAGATTCTCATTAAATTCTCACGTTAAATTTTGAAATGTTAGCTAAGTGATATAAAGATTTATTGTCCACACGGAATCCTTTAGACACAAACCATTAATCAAGCTCTGGAACCAAGTCTGAATCCAAATGCATCTAAACTCCCCTTTGAGAAGGACAAACAAGTGTTTAGAACACAGGGTGGCCCTTTCTGAACGTCATGACTCAAGAGGTCTCCCTCTCAGTTTTGTTTGACCCAGTCCTCTGAGCAGTAAATAATTTAGTGTACCTTGCCATAGAATCTTGTTAAACCACTGTTTCACTTGCCATCAAACTTTGTTAAATCACTAATTTATATTAATAAAGGTGTTGCTATTTCTATATTACAAGTGAAGTGTATCTGTAAAAATTTGTCACATAATTTGTGTTTACAAATAATATGGAGAAATATGTGAATAGGTAAATATGAACAAACTATCATGGTTTCTTATGGGAATTTTGTCTATGCAAACATGTTGAAGTGTGCCCTGAAGCTTCCTGGAATTCAGACTTCTAGCCACCACTGACTGCTTCAGCTGTTGTTGTCATACTTAAGAATAAATATTTAACTTAAAAACAGTCAATTCTCCCTAATGTCTGGGCAAATATGTCCCCCCTTTTTATGGGCTTGCACAACATATAGCTAGGTTAATTGGGCTCTGCTTTCAGCTGTTTACTGCTGGAAGGTCAAGGGGAAAATTGCTTTGAATCCTTTCTTATTCCAGAATTCACAAAAGACTGAAACAGGTTCGGAGTTTTCAAAAATTTTCTGTTGCAAAGGCGTAAGTGCTGACACTTTCAGATGAGCAAGCTCACAATAGAAAATTAGTTTCTTTTTCCATATGGAACTTATCCTTCCTAGCCACTCACTGAATTTGAGTCTCATTGTCTCAAATTTCTTGTTAAACTCACTCTGCTTAACATAAGAAGGAAGTGAAAAAAAACCAAAGTGTGCATAGAATAATTAACAGTATTTTTTAAGTCATCCTTGGAAACCTTTAGCAAACTCTTCCTTCAGAGAAAGCAATTGTATGTTCTGACCTGGCAGTTTCTCTGAACCAAATAAAAGATTAAAAGAGGACATACTGTGAAAGAGATTACACTAACTGTGCTGTGCAGCTATCGCTGTTTTCTACTAGACAGCAAGAGCACTTACTTGATTATAGTTTTCTAAAAGCAAGATTCATGTTTACAAGCAAAATATCTAAAAAGGAAAGCAGCTTATGAAATGATTTATCAGTAATAACCAGCATCTGGAGCCAAAGGCTGAGACAGACTTGGCCTTTTATTTAACCACTTCCAATGCTTCTCTAACCAGAAAATCAATTAAGTGACTTCAAACTAACACAGGCATTCTGCACAGCAGAACAGAATTTAGCCCAAAGGTATTGTTTTTCAGCCTCTAAGATGATGACCATCTGAGAGTTTGTCTGAGGGAGAGAGGTCAGCAACACAGTGAGACAATCAGATGGTGGGCAGAAAAAAGGAAAAATAATAGTAATAATAAAAAATTTGGTTTAACATGACAACTGAGTGGATAAGTAAGAGCTAAAAATTTTATTCTAATATTGTTTTCATGGAACAATGACTTTAGAAAAGAGACTATGAGAAAAATAATTTTAACTATGTCTGAGTTTGTCTGTGTCTCAGACCATTAAACTGGAGTGTCTTCAGTGTGAACTGAGGTGTGAACTGAGATAATTATACTAATTCTTCTGACTGGGAAAACTGACGGTAATGGGAGAAGAAGGGCAATTTTTAGAGGGCATAGAGAAGCCAGATGACACAAATCTTTTCCACCTAAAAGGATGCCACATTTTATAATGAGAATTCAAACATGTGTGGAAGAACAGTAAAAAAGAGAAAGAGGAACATTGCATCTTCCCTGCCCCTCACTGCAATTGTACAGCTTGTCCTGTCCTATAAGCATCAGGAGGCATTTGAAAACCTTCTCAGTATCTCTTCCTCCACTCTGTATTTATCTCCATCCGATGCAGCTGGTCACAGTAGCTTATCAGTTACATTAGTCTGCCCTGACAACTTTACTTGCTCTGTTTCTGATGCATTGCATTCAGTACAAAAATGTACAGGACAACAGTGCACACCTGCCCAAAAATATCTTGAACCTACTACTTCAGGACTTAGCAAGGAAAGGGTTCAAAGGAGACGAGAGGGATGGAGGAATAAAATGGCACTTCTGTGATTACTATTGTGATCACAGACTGTTATTCCATCATTTTGCTAGAACTTTCAGTTAACAATAGTGCTGAAATAAATGGTCTCACACATACCCATACCTGTTCATTTGCTATTAGCATTTGTAAGGCCATTGAAAGAAATAGGGAGGAGGAATTAATTTGCAATACAAATTAAAGTTTTTTCAACATTTTTGTATTACTTCCTTGATTATATTTTTTCATCAGTTTACATTTATTCACTGCTTTCAAAAGTAAATACTGTACTATATATAAAGAAACTCATAAATGATGCTTCCATAAAGTGTTATGGCACTTGAACTCCTCCAAAAGACCTCAGTTCCTCTTGTTATTGGCAGGAGAGACTCGAAGAACCACACCTTTTGTTCCTGCCAGTACTGGGCTAAAGGATAAATGGTGCCTAGACACCTATCAGGAGCTATCAACTCATATGCTTTAACCTTTCCTCAGCAGCAGCAAGTTAATGTTTCCAGGCAGTGGAGAAGATGACTACTCACCTCATACCCAAATCTGCCTCAGAAATGTCAGAGCTTTCCAGTCTTATTAACCAGGGAGAAATTTTCATGTTTTGGGGTTTTTTTAATCTAGGATTTTTTTCCTTTCTTAGGACTTGGAAGAAGCCTCCTATTTGAAGGATGTGAGCACAAGATATGAAAAGAATGAAGGCTCAAAGACCCTATTTTATTCTAAAAAATCTCACAATCCAAACCTTACTAGATTAGTACATCTGAAAAATGTAAATGGGTATATTTTAATATCAAATATTTACGTAATGCAATGATGAGTTGCAAAACCTGGAACCTTTACTTCAATAAATCAGCCAATTAGTCAGAAAAAAAAAAAAACCAGTTAATTTTTTTGCCATAGGCTAAATCACAATGAGAATTTCATGCTCTGGAACATGAGTCCAGTAAATCCACTGCATTATGCAGAGGTATGTATGGGGATGAAATGAGGGTAAGACTGAAGAGTTCCTTCTCCACTCTGCATTCAGAAAGACTTGGTAACTCTATGAAAACCTCCTTACACTGAGCAATTTGAATATGTCTTCCTTATGCTGCAGCCCAGAACAAAGAATGCTTTAATGTTCCTATTGCTGATTTCACCCTTTTGTAACACATTTGGGGCCAGGGAAGGTGAATGACAGAAACCATGGAGATTACAGTGATAGCTGCTAATCGGCCCCAGATATAAAGTGAAGAGATTGGCCTCAGGCTGCCTGATTAACAAGTCCATTAGCAGCTTGTGCTGATGATCCACTTTACAATGTAATAGAGAAGACAATTACCCCATAGGAGGTGAGATCAGCACACCATGTGTGGGCCTCAGACATGATATCAAAGGCTGAGACCAAGATGAAACCCTTTTGCACAGGGGCAGGGCCGTCAGTCAGAACAAGGACAAGGGCACATCCAGCATGAGTGTTCTGTGAGCCTGGATCCTGCAGCCAGGCTAACCCAGACCAGAGGGAAAGAGACTGTAACTGGTGTATGATGTGTAAGACAGAAACACTAGACTAGGAGTTGCTCTCTATATGAGCCACCCTGCTTAATAAATGAATTCCCAATCCACTGAATGATGTGGTTCTCCACATGACATGGAGAGGTGTGATTATCTATTTTTGGTCCCCTACCCAAATCCCCAAAGAAATTATTATTTTCATAAAAATCAAAGGAGACATGGTTATCAAAACAATTTTCCCAAGGTGAAGCACACACAGGTAAATTATTAGCTTGTCTGTTTCCATGGGAGAAAATACATATGTATGTAAGTACCACCTATCTGCAAAATGTGAATGAAATTACCTGTGAAGGTATGTATTTTTTACTTCGTAATGTGATTTTTCTTTCACAGAGTCTTTGCAAACATTGCTTTGCAGAAGACATTCCAGCAGATCTGCTTCTGCCCCCTAGAGCAAAAGAGTAGTGGTCATGGGCTAGAATGGCAGAAGAGATCAGTTTGGAGAAAGAGCAGCCAAAGGTATATCTTACTCCCTAAGAATTTATCTCTTATTTCGCATGATAACAACAAATTCACCTGTCATCAATCCCCCTTTTTAATTCATATTAACCATGTCAGCAGTCTATATTATCAAATATAGTTCTGTTGAGTTCAACTGTCCTTGGTGTCTTCCATCTTACACTTATCCATCCTCAAGGTTATCAAAGAGAGTCCTTCAGCCCTGGTAACATTCCAATCATCACATCCATCTTCAGTTCCACTCTGGCCTTTTCTTCTAAGGCTCACTGCCCTTACAAAGCAGGGAGTCTAGGAGCACCACTCTAGTCTTGGGATTCCCATCCATGTCTCACACATTCATATTAACTGGCAGGGTCTTATGTATATTATTAAAATTAGCATGCATATATAGAACAACACTGCACAATTATGAGATACCACTTGTTTCAGAAAAAGAAGGTGGCACTTTGAGAAAAATATTTTATTCTTGTCTTATACAGTAATCTTTTTCCACTTATTGCAAGTGTAGCAGAGATTTCTGTGGTGTTGACACAGCAATTCAAAAACTACATCTTTTGGTTAAGAATTACTTTCACAATACAAGGGAAACCATACACATAATTTTGATTTTTTTATTTTATTATGCTAGGGAAAATCTTGCATTGTTTTATTTTAATGAGGTAGTTCTGACAGTTTTCACCTGAAATAGCTGAAAGTGAGGACTAAAACTAGCCTCAGCATAAAGCTATCTGCCAGGGAATCTGTCTTTAACACCTGGAACGCCTTTGATAATATCCCAGACCTTGTAAAAACTTTTTCCCTGCTGAAATGAAAGAATAATAAAACCATGAAGTAGTATAGGGGTTGACTAATCAAATTCTGTTTGCTTCAGGATTCCTTAATCTCAAAATGAGGCAGGAAATATTGTTGACCAAACATTACAGACAGAAGTAACTGATCTGGCTTTTCCCTTTGTTGGCTTTGAGTCAATAAAGATAACATTTAATTACATGTCACAAATGGAAACAAGAAGAAACTCAACTCTTTGAGATTGTCAAATTTATTACTCTGTGTTAATCATGTTTATTTTACATTGGGTTTTTTGTAGATCCACCTATCCTGTATGATGTTTACTTACTCAGTTACATTAATATCTGTGGAATTACATTATGAGAATTACAAATGAGAACACATTTTCAACAAAGACTCTGGTTGTGAGAACTTGCCACAGTCTTCTGTGTTTTGGAATAGGTATAACAGATGATTCCGAATTGCATGTAACCAAATCATCTGTCAGCTACAGATATGCATTAATCACACTTACTTGATCAGATGTCAGTTTTACACTCTACTGCTCTTTCTTTAGCTATCAGCAGTTTGGATTCAGAATTGTTCCCCCTCTGCCCCAAAAAATCAATAAACTTATAGTTATTTAAGATAAAATATAATGCTTGGTTGCAGGCAGCATAATTGACTGTGAAAATCTGAAGCAGTTGGATGCAAGAAAATGTTTGCAATTACATTGTTAACACTGGCAACTAAACAAAATTAAAATATTTGCTTTTGGCCATTTGAGTATACTTGGGGTGTTTGGTATCACTGCTATAAAAATAAGGATAGTAAATAATATCTATTGAAGTTTTTGTGTACTTTTGTGATTTTTTTTTTGTATTTTTACTCTCTGTATACTCCAAAAAAAATTTTCAAGTCCAATCTATAGACCAGAAATTCCACCACCTCCAGTTCAAGAACTGTCTCTTCTTGAGCAAAAATCTTAAATAAAGACTCAAAGACACTGACTTAGCTAGAGACAAAAAAGGATATATTTCACTTCCAGATGTTAAATTCACTAATACAGAGTGGAATAAACCCCAGGGTAAGGTGTGGACTCTGGGATTTGCAGTGTCTATTATCACTGAAAAATTTTGTTTACTTCATGGAATCCCATTGTTCCTCTGTTGGGATATGGAGGAACAGGAACAGGCCCTTGGCCTACAATCATGGTCTCTAATTTTGTAGTTGAAGGACTGGCATTTTCTCTGGTATAATTTTACCAGCAAAATTTTAAGACTAAAGTCTTAAGAAAGGAGTTTTTACTGTTACATTGTGATATTTTTCTATACTGGTCTTTTCCTCTGTGTACAGGAGTTGATACATATAAATTTGTTTTTTATTACTAAGGAAAAAAAAAGACAAAAAAACCCCTCAGTTTTTTTCTCTGACTGTTATATAATTCTAGCTAAATATGATGCAAGTCCATAGGATTGACAGGAGGTAGGTGAAAAAAAGAGGCAAAATTATCTTGCATTATTTTTTATTCAATAAATTAAACATAATGTAAAATATTTTGAAGATCACAGTAAGAAATTACAGTACCCTAGAGAATTGGTGTTTATTCAATGATGGATATACCAGTGCAGTCCCTGTGGGAAAGGATCAGCAAGAAAAGGAATAAAAAATTCTGAAGATTTGTCATAGAGAAAAAAGGGTAGGATTCACCTAATCTTTCACAGTCCAGAAGTTAAACATATAGTCTAAGGTACTTGACTTAACTCCTTTATGGGTTGGAAAAGGAGGAGATAGGCCCCTTTAGAGGACAATTTATCTTATCTTACTTAAATGTTGGTCTTAAGAATGGATGAATCACTCTCAGGCGTCATCTCTTTTTGTTTCTTCACCTTGGAGAAAAAGTTGAATGAATGGCAAGCTTGGATTAGGTGTCTAACTTTGAGAACCAAATTAGGTCAATTGCATCTTACCTTTATTCAAGGCATAACTCTTATTCCAAGGGATACATGCATTAACTTGGTCTCCTAAAAGCGTAGTTTTTAAAGGTCTTTATTTTGCTGCAGATAGACCTCTATTGGATTTTAAAAGTGTATCAATAACTAACAACCTCAACCTTGCAATTATTTTGGCCCAGAAGCACAAGAACTTTACACTCTTAACTCATGTATATACACTTACTTCTTCCTAGATTCTACTGAGAATTAAGTTTTTGAATGGGACTTTTCTGTTTTGCTGCATATTTGGACTATTAAATGGCTGTGAAAAGTTGGCCCTATATGGCTACAGAAAACTGGATTGCAACATGATGTCAAATATTTTAGAGATATCCTTAATTATTTTACTTCATGTGGAAGATGACCTTCTAGATCCATTCCAACCCAAACCATCCTATGATTCTATGATTCTATGAAGCTGTCCCATTTCTTACTACAAATTTGATATTAAAAA
>VWZP01010792.1:80545-228271 GCA_013396995.1 Dicaeum eximium | reverse complement strand
AAAAAAAAAAAAAGAAAAACCCTTCTGGCAGGATTAATCAACCCATATGGACCTTTGTGTTCCTTTCACTCTGGAATTTCATCTCGTTCATTTAGAGCTGGAATACGTGTCTATACATCATACTGCTGAAAAATGAACAGAAACACTACAAGTATTCTTAAGCCAGAACAAACCACTTTGAATACTTGCTATTCTTGAATTGCAGATTCACAGTATTTCATCAAATTATGGTGCATGATGTGTAGTTGTGTAACTTGAAGCACAATCCCCTTTATGTAACATGTTGCCACCTTCAAAAATAACAAGTCTTTGAAACCAAGTCTTAGAAAAAGCCAGCATACAGAGTTGGTAAATATACTGTATTTCTTAGCAAGGAATGTCAAGTGCTCTCTTATTATCCACACAGAGAAAATCAATCCACAAGCAACTGCATTGGAAAAAAAGTATGCATTTGTTTGAATTTATTACAGATGGACAGGTTGCAGTCAAAATTTAGGGTGCACATTGCAAAAGAAGAGAAGGCAGTAAATGAAGAAAAAGTGCATTAGTGCATCTCATATATATATATATGCATATATATACATGCATATATATATATGCACAAAATAAACAAGGCGATTCAGTATCCTCAGTAATTCATTTATAAAGCAGGTATTTGGGAAAATAAATAATGAAGATTTCTAATACACTACAATATCTAAATGGTATTTTTTAGAAGAGTTTAATTTATCATTCAAACAGATGCTTCTGAGACCCTTTCCAGGGGCTTCTCCCAAATGATAATGCTTACATGTCACATTCTTTTCTGAAATCTATTAAAAGAAGCTACCCATCCTTTCAACTTTGAAGAGCTAGCACATTTGGGGGAAAATTTATTGTTACTTTATTGTTTTTGACATTTTCTTCACAGATTGTCCCATAGACACAACATCAAAGAGACTGCAGAAATGTCCTGCTCAAAGGAAAAGTAAAACTTAATAAAATATTTCTTTATTTGAGGAAAGCAGTTATTGAGAGAGAAAAAAAAATGCATCCAATTGTTTTGCAGTTGGAGATGATAGCGGCACAATTGAGAATAAAAATTGGTAAAACTACTAGATGCACAAGGTGAGATCCACTCCATATTACCTAAACATTTAATTTCTGTCTACTGATTTTCTACATTCTGGGACTGTCAGTGGATATATGTCTCTTAGTTTTTACAAAAGAAAAAAATTTTACCTAAGATATGGCAATTAAATCAAGAAGAGAAATTTACTCTTTTGATCTTCAAAGGTACTTTTCTCATTTCTTTAATTATAAAGAAATTCACACACTCTAGGCTTAATTCAGTCACTTTAAGATGGGTTACTGATGGCTTGCTCATGTCTTTTGAGATGGGTGTCAGTAACGAGGGCATATAACCAGTCCTCCAGCTGCTGAGAACAGTGGGTCCCCTAAAAGTCTGTAGTATCTAATAGCCTCGTGGCACTGCCTTACATATTGGAATATTGGAAAAAGTTCAAATGGTGCTTGACCTATATAATTATTTTTGAGAAAGTGAATCAATATCTTTAGGAATGTTAGGTCATTAGAATTTAAATATGAGTTTAAATTATATGCCTTGATTAAGTCTGTTGAAATTGTCCCTCAGTAAGTAACTAATAACTGAAATAAAAGTCCTACAGGAAGTGAGCATTACGTGAAAAAATACAGGTGATAGATGTATCTTCTAATTTAAATTAGCAATTTGATGGACCTTAGAGAAACTTACATATAATTTCATTTCATCTGATCTTAAGTCTGTCTGCTCTTTTGTACATCAAAATCACCAATGCACACTTTACAATGCAAACATATAGTGCTGATCCACAATTTAAAAGGCTTGCTTACATTTTATTGCCAATGAAATATAACATTCACTACCCTCTGTAACAACTTCTAGGACTGAGTTATATTTTGGCATACTGAAACTTCCTTTCTTTCTCTTAGATTTTTCTTCTGGAACCTTAATTTAAGTTGACAATGCTAAACTATAATGAACATTTCTCTTTAACACAAAATCCTATACATTATTTTACATATCTAAATGTATCAACATACCTAAATGTAGCTAAGACAGAGAAAAGGCAAGAAAAATCTTCTCAGTTGTTAAGTGATGCTACAGACTTCATTCCATATAATATAATAGATATTTCACCCCAAGGCTCATTCTGATCAAGTTTTTTGTCTCAGTAATAACCTCTGTAATAAAGTCAGATCATATGGATATACTCTAATTAGTCCTCAGTTTTATTTCACAAGTCAGATTTGTTTCAGGTATTCAAAAATGAAGGCAATGATGAACACTCTGGCTGTAAGGAAAGAAAGCAGAAAGGAACATTAAACAAAAGGCTTTGAGAAAAAACAGCCTGAGCCTGGGAGCTTGAGAATTTATAAAAGCGTCTATTGAGTTTCCAGGGGTACTTAGAAACTTTCAAAGATTCTGAAAAGCTGAAGGCTTTGCTTGTATTGCTCTCTTTGCAGGACTATTTATTATTCTGTTTTAAGTATATTCTGTGTTATAGGCACTGACTATTATCTCTAGTTTCCCTGGATTTTAAATGAAGTCAATACTTGCCTCAGAAACATCACAGTGCCCGTTAATATTAGACTAACACTGACAGAGATGAGATTGTCTGTTTTCTTTTAAATTAGCTTTAATCCAAGAGCATCATGTTTATAATATACCAGTTCCCTGCCCACTGGTTTCTTCCTTAATGTCCAGGAAACTTGCAAGGGTGTAAGTATCACCAAAAATTCAATACAAGAATCAAAACAAGAAGCAGTACAGAATGTTTCTTTTGTTTCTTGAAAAGAAAGCAAAAGTAAAAATCCCCCTCTTTTATTTCTCCCCAGTCTGGCTTGTATTGAGAGATGCTGAAAGTATGTAAGTACTTAATTTGAGTATTATTAGTACTTTTCGAGTACTTATTTTTCTGGACATGGATAATAGTGTGCTGAGTTTATATTAAATAAAAATTAGTATCTTGTTGACAATATTGTCTTCAATTAGTTTTTTTTTTATTTTTATTATTTTATCATGTTATTTATCCATGACATATCCACAATATTTAATAATCAGTATCACATTGACATACTTCAAGTAGATATTTTTATATAGAAAAATACATACAGGGTTGGTCAATTTTCTCTCTTATAGAAAGAAAATAATTATGAAAATGTCTGTTTGAAAATCTCTAGACTTGATCTAATATTTCTAATAAAATATAAAACAGGGGAAAAAACCCAACCAAAACTAAAAAAAGGATAATTATTGCTTTATGAAATAATTTCATATTTTCAATGAGTAAAGATTACAGATAGGGTTCAGAAATTCAGAGAGGAAATCCTTATAGGAAAATCATTTTATCAGAAGTAAAAGCCTCTGTAGAATGTCTAGTCTGTAGAGACTTCTTGAACCTCTACCCTGTATGAAGGAATTTCTTAACATCACTACATAATGCAATTTTTTTGTACCTTGGAAGACTGAACTGACCACCTGATTTACGATTTGCATATTTCAAGCTAAAGACTCAAACCAAACTGCCATCCCTTTCTTCAAATGTTTCAGCAGTGACTTATTCTGAATATTAAAAATAATCATTAACTGTGTTCTACCAAAGCATAAAAAACCCCAAAAACTAGAAAATATGTTTGTGTACCCTCAGCAGAGAAAGCTGAGAGTGGAGTGCTGTCACTTCCCTGTGATACTATCCTTTAGCAATCATTTGAATTTGTTTTTCAACTTCTTAGCTGTACTCTCCCTTGTTTTCCCAGCCAGAAATTCTTGCTTCTGTCTGTGCCACTGGGCTCCCCTCAGTACACTGCTGAACTTGGATGTCATCCAGGGAAGAGCTGCACAGTTTGCTCATGCCCTACCAGGGGGGAATCAAGATGTGGTGCATATGCAATGTGTCATCCAGTTTTCTCAGAACTTGTAAAAGATCCAGCTGTGCTGTTAATTTGATCAGGCCTCAGGACTTCCACAGCACATCAGTTTTACTTGATTTATATTCCAGAGCCTACATTAGATTTCTAGGAATCAATGTGAGATAGATCCTTACCAAGGTCCTCACACTGAAAGAGAAAAGTAAGGGTCAAAAAAAGGTGATGGATATAATGCATTCTGTAAACATGATTTCTGCATGTTTGTTTGGGAAAGAATTTTTCTTGCAGAGTATCTCGCAGGTTATAGCCCAGCCTGTGCTGGTACATGGGAGTTTTTCTTCTCTAGATGCAGTATCCTGTATCTGCCTTTGTTGAACTCCAGAGTGTTCTTCTCTGTCCACCTCTTTGATATCAAAATTCAACTATAATAGAACTTAAAAACAGTGAAAGAATAATTGATTCCCTAAAGCTGCTAGCATATGTTTTAAATATAAGACATAGAGTTAGTCATGCATGTATGTACAATATTTGCAGTCTCTCAATAACATCAATATGAGAAATTAAATACATTTTTTGCAAACATGTGAGAAGCAACTGGAAGAAGCAACAGGAGGAGGAATATTAAAAATATTGGTAAGGATCTTAACATTTGAGTACTTCTGCAGGTTGATGGCAAATTTGCTACTGTTTTATAGGGCAAAAAGTCTGAAAAAGTTCCAAATATTTTAATTTACTACCAAAAGAGTGTGTTCCTTACAAAATTAAAAAATTCCAAAAACGGATTTGTGAAAATGTGTAGATGACATAATTATGCAAGTTTCTGAAATTGTGAATAGTCATTAGAATCCTACCTTTCATTTTCTTTTGCAGTGGCTGCATTTGTGGTTTTATTTTGGTTCAATATGGGCCTTTCTCACTGTCATCCACCAGCACCAATATTGGATGTTTTAGTCATCATTTGACTACCCAGACATTCTGATTGAATCTGTAAAATAGTTTTGCTGGAAATTATGAAAAAATTTCATACTGGTTTCATAGAAATAAAGATGAGGTAACCAATTTTTATCTGATGCATTTTTGAGGAGTGTCTTAAAGAAAATAGGAGGCCAGATACAGTCTTCACTTTATCCAATTGTATCTGAACCCAAATTTCCCAAGGAACAGAACTGATCCTATTTCTGTTTCTCCAGCTGTTGATTTTTCCCTTGGGGCATAATTAGGGTTTCCATATGCCCAGTTCCTACTTCATGCCATATGTGTTTCCTTTATATCTGTACTTGATATCTCGGCATTCCGATATTTAAAGAACCTTGAGCTCATTTGACAAAGTATCAAACAAGGGTAATATGATTAAAGGGGAACTTCAGTTTAAAATTTTCCAACTTGTAATAGGAATCTAAATACTCAGTTCTCATTAAAGCTGCTGAGAACTGTATATGCAAATGATTAGAAGCTAAAATTAAATATCTAAGATGAGAATCTTCCCTTTCCTTCCTTCATTTCTGTCACTGAACTGGAAGTTCTACTATTTGTTAAGTTCCCATATGAAGAACTGTCACTAGAAGAGATTGTGAGGCCAAATACCTTACAGAAAGTTGCAAAGTCATCAAAAATACATTGTTGTGTTAAATAATATTCTTTTTAACTAGAAAAATACTGAATAAATCTATCCATAAATCAAAGTTCTCCATATTAATTCATGCTCAGGTAGTGATGGGCTAGAATCTTGAAGAATAACCACTCAGTACCAACAAGCATCAGGGCCATTGTGTTTCAAGAAATATATTTTTTAGAATAAGTTTGGGAAACAAAGCATAAGAGCCATTTATTTTAATCCAAGAAGCGTATTTCTGAAAATAAGCTTAGTAAAATTGCCGATCACAAAACCTCTTACATTCTGATTCTATACTTCACATTGAATTGACTATGTGGCATTATTTACTTTATTTGACACAGTTTCAGTGGAAATATGTGAATAATATCTATGAATGCATTCCCAGGTACTTACAAACTTGAGGCATTCTCACTTTCCACTCACTTCAGAAATCACCTGTGCTGTAGGAAGTGCAAACTACCATCTCAGGATGATAAAGGAAATTTATGTCTCCCTTCTTCTGTTGTTTCAACAGAAATATTTGGATGAAAAATACATTATGTTGGTTGCTGTTCTGTGGTCTGAATTCAAGTATTATCCCTGACTCCTTATACAGTAAGAAGGCAGCAAACTCAAGTACTTAAATTTCCTGTTAGTTGATGACATGGACACAAGCATGAAGACTTACAAATAGCCTATGGTTCTTTTGCTCTTGTTATGATTCAGTGAATCTCCTAGTTTTAGAAAAGAAAGAAGATACTGGATTTGTTTAGTATAGTTCTAAGAAAAGACTTGTACTACCTTTGTAGTATCAAAATAAAATTGTCAAAACCCATGTGAATGACTAAAATTTTTCATATTAAATTATCCATTTATATCCTCCTTCTGTAGCTTCATACTGCCAAACAGTGTCTTTTAAAAAAAGTAAGCAGTATTTTTACCACTTCATGTAATTATTGGTGTAATTAATTTTATACAGAAGGTGCTGAGATACTACATAGATACACAGAGCCTCAGAGTGTTTGGCAGTTATGACCTGTCCCAAAGGATAATGTCCTGTCTTGAAATATGAGAAAAGCCAATGCAAAATATTCACCTCTCCTGAGAATTTAGAACTCTGTTCCCTTCGTGATGCACAACATATTAGAGTTCAAATGAGTTACACCAGTGATTCACTGCACATTAACACAACTTAAGTTCTCTGAGGTTCTTTCTCCATATTTTGCAGAGCTCTGCAAAATGTGAGCTTCCATTAAACAAAGAAAGGTCTCTAGTTCTTCTGCTTCTAAGAAAGCACTGTAATTCTGCCAATAAGTGTACTTATATATTGTTTATTCTATCCTAGATGAGTAGGAATAACAATTCCAACAACAGTGAAGACTTTACTTATTCATCTTAGTGTTGAACTGACAACAAAGCCAAGTTGAAAGCTAGCACTACAAGCATGTATTTCCAAACAGAGAAAGTTAAATAAAACAGTGGATGCTATTAACTTCTACTATAGGTCACATTATGAGAACAACTTTGTCTTAGTACCTTTCAGAAAACTGAATTGATAATATTTTTCCAAAAAAAAGGGCTTATACTATTCTGTCAGTGTTTTAGAATCATAGAACTATAGAATTAGAGAATAGTTTGGATTGGAAGGGATCAAAAGTCTAATTCCCACCCCCCTGACATAGGCAGACACCCTCCACTAGATCAGATTGCCCCACCAAGCCTGGGTATGAGCACTTCCAGGGATAGGGCATCCACAACTTCTCTAGGCAACCTTTTCCAGTGCCTCACCCCCCTCATAGTTAAGAATTTCTTCTTATTACCTAACCTATACCTACTTTCTTTCAGTTTAAAACCATTCCCCCCATCCTATCACTACATTCCTGTGTCAGTGTCCGTGTCAGTACCCTCAGGTAGTGACAGGCTGTTATACTTCCTCTGCCACTTCCCACAGGACATGCAGATGTGTCTCATCAGGTCCCATGGAGTTGTGCATCCTTGGGTTCTTTATCTGGTCTCAGACCTGATCTTATTCTACAGTGGGTAGTTCTTCATTCTCCCAGGCCCTGCCTATGCCTCCTGCAACTTGGACAGTATGGCTGGAACACTGCCACTGAAGCCCAAGGCAAAAAATTATTCAGTCTCTCAGTCTTCTCCATATCCAGGTCTCCCATTTCCTTCTGGGAGGGCCCTGTGAGAGACTGGAAGGATTACTGGCTTGAAACATTTTGTGTGTGTGTGAGGGAAGGGGCAGCTTGGGCCTTGCCCTGGTGAGGTGATGCCCTGCTCTGCACTCCCCACCCCCAGAGCTGTATCCCAGCCTGGCAGTGGCTGCTTATCCCTGGCACACTGGAGGCAATGCTCCACACTCTACCTCTGGAGCCTCAGTCTACCCCCAGAGTGGCCAAATGACCTGGGGAAAGGAAAAGCCAAGGGTACCAGATAGGCTTTGATATGATTATGGTGTCAAACTTGTATACATTTTCCTACCTCCTCAGAGCAAAGCATGAAATTACTATACCAAAGGAAGCACATGTAGTAATGGTTAGAGGTGTCTAAATCATGATTGTGCAGAGGAAAGGGATGTGGAACTATTGGGTGCCCTTGCAAGGAGGGAGAAAAAAGCCTGACAGAGGAGCAGAGGTGGCAGCTGGAAAGTTCTCTCCAGCTGTAAACAAATAAGTAGTCAAATGAACAAACAAATTGAAAACTTTTGCATTTGAGAACCAATGAAGGGTTTGGAAAAGTTGGAAAGGTATTTGGTCTGAACCTGGGACTCTGATTGAAATAATATGCTGAAGAAGTTGAAGAAACCCAAGTTTTGTAATAGTCAATAAGTACATACTAAACTTTCATGTCCAAACAAAAAAAAAAAAAAAGGACAAAATGAAGACATCCTCACAGCACATTTCCAATGATAATAAAATCAAACTCTTGCAGACTAAAGGCTTAACATACCCTCTACTGAAATCCATAGAAAATTTCTAGTGAATCTAAAGTTATCAAGTTCCTCTCAAGAAATAAATTCAACAGGTAGGTGTCCTCATGTTATATTCCTTTGGAAATTTAGGTCATTTTCTGTATTCATTGGAGTTACGGTATAAAGGATTTTTTACTTAAAGTTGAAGAGCTTGCATATGTGCACATACATGTGCATATGATCACACAGCAAGCATATGTATGACTGTGTATTGATGATGACAATTAATGTTCATAGAGGTAATAACATTAATGGAAAAGGGAGATTCTTGTTCATTTTATCTGTTTTAGAGCAAAGATGTGAATAACACTAGAAGGCAGAAATACCCAGTTTAAACAATGATAATCTTTACTCAGGAATGCATTTACAGGATTGGTTTTCAAGCAGGTAATACAATGGATATATAGAATACAAAAGGGGAATACAAATCGCCAACAAGCTGTTAGGAAGATGGGAGCTCCAAGTCAATGCTGGTGATGGTGCTTTACTTATGGTTCATATAGAAGTACTATTGCTTTACTCTTATTATTTCCCAAATAAATTATGTATGCTTTTTGGCAATTATAGCTGTTTCATTTTTATTTCCTCTGTCTGATTTTATGCCTTTCCTTGCAGTAAAAGTCAGGACTGACCACTGATTAGTAGGGGGGAGAGGCTCCCTGAGATGGGAAGAGATTGGAAAGGAAGAACCTAAAGAAACAAGGACAAGAATAGGACATGAGCTTGTGATGTTTTATTCACTGAAAAACAGATCACCTGCATATTTAGACATGTTCATCATTGTTGTTGACAGTATGCAGGAGACAGATTAGCCATGTATAATTATGATTTGACTGAAGAATTAACTTATTATGTAATTGATGTAGTTCCCTACACAAGCTTATGGGGTAAGGGGTGTCTTTTGTTACATTTTGATGGGAAGCAGGAAAGGGTTGTTGTAAGTTATTGCTGCTTGAAGGATGAACAGAGATAATGATTTCGTTCAGTTCAAGCCTTTGCTCAAAATATAAGTAGAACTTCTACCCCTATAATGTGCTTTTGAGGCTGATGTGTGATGGTTTCTTCACTGATACTTTAGAGAATTCATCTCACACGTATTTCTGGGTCATGCTATAGCTGCTCCTGATGGTCTTATGAAGACTCAGTACTTTAAACTCAACATCTAATGACCAAAACAGCTTCTAAAATTGAGCACTGTGTGATTATTCCAACCTGTGGAGAGACACTCGGGAATCTCCAGCTGCTTGCAGCTTGTTAAAGTCACTGGTGCTTGCACAGCCTGAATTTGCAAGAGTTTATGCATTCCATTTAAAAGAGAACATTCTGATTTAGGCTGGAGTTAATTTGCTTGTCAAAGTAGCAGAACTATGAGTTTTACTCATTTGAGATTCCTATCATGAAGTTTCCTTCCACTTCAGAAAGGTTTAATAAAGTAAATAATAGTTTGAGAAATCCAAGCCTTTAGAATATAATGTCAAAATTATCTCAAATGTGTGAATGCTTACAGACTAGTGAAAATAACTACACAATCTCTGGGTTAAAACAAGCGGAAAAAGAAAAAAAAAAAAAACCAAAACGCCAAAATCCAAAACAAAGAACTCGATTAAAAGTGTTCTCACAATCAGCTCCCTCTCCCTTGGGAGTTGTGCACAGAAAAAATGTGCAGTGAAGAGTGAGACTAGCACAATAAAAGCAATATATAAAAAAAAACAACTCCATAACTCAATATCAGTGTTTTGATTTGTTTCATGTGCATCTTGTCTGCACATGAACAAGGTAAGTGACAAGGTAAATGTTGTAGCACAGCTAAAGTTTCTTTGTATGAAGAAAGACTCTAAGTATTTGAAAGCAGGAAGATTTGAATCATATTTATTTTTAGATAGAGAAAAGCTGAAACATTTAGTGGCTTTGCTAGAGAGAAAGTTAAATTCACACCCCAATATATGAATTCCTTTAGTTTCTTCAAAATAGACTTTGAGATCTGCTACTATCTAGTGATTTGTTATGCTGCTCTTCATAGCTATTTCCAGAACACAAATCAGTGCCTGACAGTGTTTGAGTCTTAAGAGCTATGAAAAGGTAAAATATATAGAGATACATAGGTATAGATACAGCCATTTTCTTCTCCCACCTGTATCTAAAAAGAAGAGTTAAGCTAACACTGAAATTTGCATTTTATTTTAAGAACATATAGTTTGATAAAGGCTGACTGGCAGAATCAATGCCATGGAACAGTATTGACGCAAGGCCTTATATTTTTTGCTTTTCTCCAGGAAAGGAATAAAGGCTGATTTAAAAACTGGAGGAGAGAAAGAAATTGAAGCCTTGAATTTATTTGTAAAGTATATATTTTCTACATTTAATTACTGGATTGTTCTATATTTTTTTCCTCTTTGTTTAAATTTTATATGCTTTGCAACCATGTCAGAAATGAGTGATTTTTATCAGGCAAATAGTCTCAGGGTTAAAGATTTTGGATGAGTTGAGTATATCCCACAATGTTGGTAAGAAATAACAGGTGGGAATGCATTGGGATGAGATACAACTGCCTTACACCTATACTTATAGTAGATACAAATTCTTAATGGTGGAAATTCATATCTCTGAAAATGCTAAGGTTTTTGTATCATTTTGTCCTTGTACAAGAATGAGAGACCCATACATTAGTATGCTACATCACAATTATGTTTTACTGGAAATCAATACTGTTTAAAGCAGAGTGGGTTTGGCCATTGGTGGGTAATAAAAAAAGTGTTATGTAGTCTATTCAAAAATAAAGTTTCATCTTATGAAACTGACGTACTAAGATATATTTTCTATTTTTCAAATATAATTTTTGAGTACAAAGTCATTGTTATCAGCTCTAAAATAATACATTAATTGACACTTTTGGATGTGAAGTAGAATACCTGAAATAAAATCAAGAACTGCTTAAAGGTCAGACAGAGCTGATGGGAAAAAATAAACCAAGTCATTGAAATGTTACAAGCTACAGAGGTAACTTGGATAAAGCTGAACAAGGATTAGGAAGAAATGGTAGAATACATTGTGGTGGGAGCAAAATGTGCAAGACATTTAGCAATCCACTGCATTTCAGTGTGTGAATTCAGTAAGATCACTTTGGTTCTTTATCATATCCTTTTTGTTCAATTCTCATGAGAGCAGTATTTTGGGAAGAGATTGCAATGTTTGAAGTGAAACATAGTAAATAGTAATACATTAGGGAAAACAGTGCAGAAGATCACAGAGCACAGACCATATTCAGCAAATATTACCTACTTCAGTAGCTCTGTCTATAAGAGAATGCTTATTGGTAAGCTTCATTTATCATCTTAAGTTTATTTTACTTTCAAAACCTTGGGAATCACACAGGCAGTTTGAGCTTTATACCTGTGCCAGTGTAAATTACGTGTTCATGCTTAGGTATGTAACTCAACTATTTATTGATGTTTTTATTCATAAACACCTCTCATCTCTGCTGTTAAAACCTTATTACCCTGAGACACCATGTCTGTTACGAAAATGCTGCTTTAGCCCTGTCTTCAATTCTGTCATACACCCTGATAAGATAAACATCTAGCATTTCTTCCACTTGTTGACTGCAAACGTGCAATACCAAAGCACTTCAAGCAAAATGCAAATGGGCATGGATGACTGCAGATCCCTGAGAATAACCAGCCAAAATGCAGTTAGGAAACTGTGCTTTTTGATGAGAAAAATTACCTTGAAGGACACTGGTATATTGTATACATGGTGTTGTTTCCAAAGGCAGGTTGAGGGTTAAAAAATTACTTACCAAAACATGAGGATGACAGTTACTATTACTTTTTTTTTGAAGGCTTAAAAAAAGTATTCTAATCAGCCTTGCTGTATCTAATAAAATATTTCTTTCTTATCTTTATCATGCTTAATGTACTTACAAATAAGTCAACTCTGCATCTGATATACAGATGTTCAATGCACACTTTTAACATTGTAAATTTTGTATGAATATTCTTGCATAGGCAGTTTTAGTTGGAATAATGAACTCTGAAGATGGTCATATAAAAGACTTGGATATCTTTCTGTTAGTTTTTCTTAATGCATATATATGAATTATGCATAAAGAAAATTTTGTTAATTAAAGGACCAGGATAAGCATATAAAAAATAAAAAAGTATTACAAATGTCACAGAGACTGCATAAGAGCTATGGTAAAGGTGAAATCACTGATTATACATAAGATCACCAGATTGCTCTAGCAAAACTCACTACTGTGCAAGCAGCCCTATCAAGAAGGGCACATGAAAGGTTGGTAGAAATTCTGTGCAGAATTTAGATTAGCTACTTTAGTGTACTAATATAAGTTTTAATATCTTCCTTAATAATAAAATTCATTTATATCCCAGATGTCAGGTTATTGGTCTCTTGGCCCCTTTGAGGAAGTAATTGAGCACCTGTATGGGGACAATGTGAATTGAGGAGTTCTGATTAGTTTTCTCTAGTTATAAATTATTTATCACCTCATTCCATTTTCCTCTTACACCTATTGGGACGTTTTCACAGTCTTGTTGCATAATAAGAAAGTGAACATCAGGATTCTATTTGCTATGGTTCACCCTCATGAGCCATTTAGCATTTTGTAATTCCACAGAAAAAGCTATCAGATCAGCAGAAATGAAGTGAGAGTTTTATAGATGTTTTCTGTTATATGATTTCTTTTTTAAAAAGGTAATGACACATATTTAAAAATGAGTGAATTGGCTAGCAAGTCTTAACCTGTGATGTTATACAGGATGTATACTGCTGAAAGAGCAAATATCTGTCCTACTTCTAAAATACATAAATCATAAAATATATACAAAATTCTTATATTTATTCATGTTGAAAGTGAACACCAAGTTTTAACATAGCCTAATACATTTAAAGTACACTTCTGCATTTTCCATTTTGGAAAATGGCTTTCTTAGAGTGGAAGGTTATAAAACAGTCACCTTTAAACTCGTGTGATTTTTCACACCCACTTCCTTCTGTACACCTTTTATCTTAAAGGAATAGACCACAGTTTCTTTCCTTCCATCTGCAAGTGAATCAAGATGGTGATGTAGAATTTGTGAGTAAATGTTTAGTCCTGTGAATAGAAGATAGCCTTTTGTACTCATTGACTCCTGTCCATCAGTTTGGACTAGGAGCTGTAGATAAGTGCCTTCTCAGACCTCTGATTTATCACAAAAAATCCTATAACATGAAATATGGTGTCATGTATTTGGGTTTGCATATGAGAGATCATACAGAAACCAAATCATCTATAATCAATAACTTGTTAGTTGGAAGGGACTCAGTGGTTGTAACACTTATTCATAGCATGGCTATGACCTGCCACTCTAATTAAAGGCCAATACAACAGCATATAGTTTACTGAAAGACTGAGTAAACCTCATAAAAAGATCATAAGCTGATACTGTGTATCATTCCAAGAGTTCATGGTGCAGAAGGGTGTAATTAAATATGACCAGAAAAAAGAAGTGGTAAAAAAAATCACCAACTTTGAGGCCTACTTCTGAGAAGAGGCTAATCTGGCTGTTCAAGCTTCAGGTTCTGCAGCAGCTTTCCAAGGTGGGAAAGACACCAAATTCCCTGTAACTGCAAGGTGCAAGGTGTGGGATGAATGCTATGGTAGCAGATAACTGGAACCGAGAGCCCTCTTAGCTCAATCTTCCAATGTTCCTTTAGCATTATTCCAATGAATTGCCATTGTTGCATGCTGGGAATACTGGATATGCCTAAATTCCTCACATGATTCCTGTCTGCTGGATTCAGCTCCTCCTTTTGTTACCTGGTGAACGTGACTGGTTTCCCCCAAATCACGGACTTGTTTGAGACCTAAGAAAGGCAGTTCAGCTTCATCTTGTGTCATGCGAGTTTCAGTCTAGTACTATTTAGGAAAAAAAAAAAACAAAACTGTAATTCTGCAAGCTCTGAAGTCAGTTGGAAAACTTACAATGACCTTAATAATTAGGCCAGGCAATGGCACAGTCTCACATAGTTATTATTGCTCTATTTTAAGGGTGGTAGGAACTCCTCATAGATTGAAGTTTCATCTAAAAAGAGTATATGGATGACAGTATGTTCCTCACCTCCTGAAGAGACAATGCCTCCCTGAGGCCTCACCACCCACCTCTTTATGGGTCTTTATAACATTGTTTGTAGGAGGCAGTATATCACAGGTTGACATCCATTTGGCTTATTATAACTAATTTGAATAATTTGATCCTTTGAACAAAACTTCCCTCTTCTGTATTGTCAATAATATGATATATATTCAGGGAAAATAATAATGCTAAGTTACCAAATCCAGTTTTATGGACAAAGACTGGGTGGAAAGCACTGATGAGGTGTGATGTATTCAGTAACTGATCATAAGAAAAAAGGAAACAAATTGAATAATTCTACACCTAATTTAATTTGTCAGAACATATTAATCATATAGGGCCAATGCTGCCCTATGACTAATAAATTAATTTTCAACTGGTATAATAGTGATTGTGATGAAATGTCTGAAGGCAAAATTAAACCCTTAATTTGGATATTTCCTGAACCTGGGTAGCTGTTTGACTGTCCTATTCTTTCCATTATTCTGTGGGAAAATAATTATTTTTGGTGGATTGCATAAGGAACCATCTCATTTGTTTTGCAGAAAGAACAGACATGCAATTTGCAACATCAAAAGGCAGCTCTTCAGAGGGAAAATGGCAGGTCAAATCTGCACTTAATGCCCTGCAATACAGCCAGGTAGATAAAACCTGACACAATATTTTTCAGTTCTCCTGTTTTTCATTACATCAAATTCTGGTTTATGATCTAATAAAATTCCAGGCAGGAACTGTAAATTCTGAAAGAAAAGGAGATTCAGGTAATTTCTAAAGAACAAGCCAGAAAATGCTTAGTTTTAAGAAATTACTGAATACTATTACTACATCCAAAAAAGGTCAATGTGCTTCCACTTTATAGATTGGGTTCATGAAATCCATCTGGAAGGAAGAATGTTGAGTAGCAGAGGTATTTAATTAAGAAATATTATATTCACTGTGAGATTAAGATACTTGAAGACTGGTGAAATGAAGGTATTATCTATATATTTATATTAATGGTTTACTCAAAGTATTTAGATAATGCTAGTCCTTATTCTGACACTAAGAATGAATTTAGCATTCGTTTGTTGTGGGGGTTTTTCTCTTTTTTTCTTTTTTTTTTTATGCAACTAAAATTTAGATTATGAGGCAATTTTGGAAATAAAAGGGATTGTTTAAATTGTTTAAGTTGATTGATTCCTAAACAATTAATTAGATTCAATATTCTACTCTGATTTTTTTGTCACAGATGGTAACTGAGCCCCATCAGATCAGAAAAGACACCTCATTTTTTTTGTGTGTTTTGTTTTTAAACTAACCAGACAAGAAAGAAAATGCATCTGCTTTCCATTCTTATTCAACTTTGACTGCTTCCAATACTGAATTAGTTTCTTACTGCAACTGGAGACCATGCCAAACTGTCTGCAGCACCTTGAGAAAAAAAGGGGTTTTGTTCTCAGGAAAACCCAAAACCTCTCATAAAAAGATACATAATAATTTCTGTTCTAGAATGAAATGCATTATCATGAGTTGTGTTCACAAGCATGAACAGATCCATAACTATGGCTCACATGGTATGGCACTGAGGTATATGATTGCCACTTAAACAACTTTCCAGTCCTGTGCAGATGAGGTGACTCATATCTGCAATCAGATCAGGATCAATTATGATCCCTTTGTGCTCTTTCCCTTCAAAGGAAACAAAGGTGAACAAAAATGCTTTTCAAGTTATTGTCAGCCTTTTAATTTCTTGTTTCTCAATTTTAAAGAAAAAATTTATTGCTATTTTCTGAACATTTTGGATTTGTTTCTTTGGGTTTTTTTTACTCTAAAACTTCAGTTCAACCATTAAACTGATAAATGAAAAATTTTATTCAACTCCCTTCAGCCCCATCCACTGCATCCTAAAATTAGAGTGGACCTGAGTCATCCAGTGGTGAGAACAATATTGGCAGAGAACTGATTCATCAGTACATTAATTTCATCTGTTAAATCATTCTATAATATATTGGGTGGACTCAATGATCTCAGAGGTCTTTTCCAACATTAATGAATCTGTGATTCTCTGATTTTGTGACATGAATGTGCTGCAACTTTTTAAAATCATATGTCCATAAAATATGTTAGTAGATTCATGGTTCATATACAATTCCAACTCTAGGTAAAGAAAACAAGCATCTAGTTCTAAAACTCTAATTTCTTATGTGGGTTTTGTCTTCTTTATTTTTTACTTATTTTCACCACATTCTTCTAGTCTGCCATGTTTCCGATAAAAAGTGCAGACTAAATTAAATTTCTTTCATTGGTTTTCTTTTTGCAGACCATAATTATGTGGACCACCATAAGAAATACTTTTTTTCCAAAGGCTTGCCCTGAGAATTACTTCCAATGTTATGGCTATTACTCCTAGTTGCAAACACTCTTCTACTTCTTGGATTCAAATTGCCTATTTGTCAGACTGTGTGCTAAAAAAGCATGAAAAGAATTTTTTATAAAAACGTTCCAGTCTTCATAAAAAACTTATTAAACACCAATTAAAAATCTGATATCTCTCTATGCCCTCAGAGAGCAGATGAATAGGATCACTAGAGAAATATTAGATGCTTTACTAGTTTCATATTTTAATTAACATTGATTAAAACAACACTTTATATAAACCAAAATATTATTACCCTCACAGGATGTAGTAAAAAAATAATTTTAAAATAAATTGCTGCATTACAAGAGCTATGAAAAATAACAATAGTTTATCATAGAATTGGGCAATTTTAACAAATTCACTTTTTCTGCTCACTAATGATTTCTCCTTGCTCTGTTCCTGATCCATTTGTTTTCTCTGTGACTTATCCTAAGTAAGGTCAATTTTGGAATTATGTTACAACTTGAACCAGAAGACTTCAGTACAAGTCTGGGTTTGTTCCCTCCTTTAGGTCTGTGCTATGAGTTTATATTGAAGTAGTAGTGAATGAAGAAAAAGCAATGGTTAAGAATGCTTGCCTAAATAATTAATTGATGTGTAATTTGTTTTCTCTTTTGTTTAAATAAAATTATTTAATTTTCAAAGAATATATTCAGAACATTTGTTCTATTTAAACTTAACCAGTGAAGTTAAGAATAAAAGAATGATAATGAAGGGCTGAACATTCAAATATTTTAACTTCTGATTTTGAAATAATGTATAATTTTGAATTTTTCCAAAATTAATTATCAATATAACTATTAAAAATAAACAAAAAATAGACAAAAAAGTTTAAGTGCTAATGAAAAAAAAATTTACCTGGTTTCAGGTAAAATTTTGTTTGGGAGAGTGATCCAGAAATTCTAAGGAATTCTAAGGAATCTACATTTGAGTTTCAGTTCACATCACAAGTGTAGTTTCAAAGCAACTTTCCTTAGCACCCCAGTGTTAAGCAGTATGCTCTGTTTAACATTAGATAAGAGACCTCATGGCCTTCACACTGATGACCCTAAGCCAGAAGGAAAACACTAGTAGTGTACCTGATGTACCACGAAACCTAATAAGCCTTTGAAGCACAGAAATATTGGAAAGCAAGCACCCACAAATAGTGTAAATATTGTGCACCCAGCACCCTAAAGATGCATCTCCTAGTGCCACAGTTTTTGCAGATGCAGACACCAGCTTTGAGCTCTTATCTTGAGAAGATTAAATGGAAGGAGAGCAAATGCAAGTGATATCAAAATAGAGGTTAGAGAGGAATTCTACCCAGAGGCTGTCGCTTTCTTCCTCCCCCAAAAAATATTGGACATTCACGGAAATGGTAAATCTTGGAAGAAAATAATGGAAGGAAAACAACACACTTCTCAGAGGTGTATTCCTCAAAAAGAGCACATAAAAATGATCCCTTAGAAGATAACCAGTGGAATGCGCCCATATTCAACACACATGACATAGGCAACATGAGTTTTGGAATAGCCACTTTTTTTTCACTGAAAATTACAATCTATTTAAATAAAGGGTAGCAGTCACTCAAAATACATAGAAAATGCTATAATTTAAGTAAATAAAAAACCACAAAAACCCCAAAACAACTTAAGGTGTGTTGCTCTTAGAATAGCAACTGAGAACTGATTTTGTTGTGCTGTGTAAGCAGCTACACAGGAAGAAAATACTTACCATTACAGGGCTGTGTAACCTGGAGGGGAAAGGCATGCTAAAAACATATGTATTGAAGCAAAACTTTAATATATTCAGATAAGAAATAAAGTACACTGATTTAACAGTATGTCTAATTAACTACTGGAACAAATCATTAGAAGCGTGGAAGATTTTCTGTCTCCTTGTATGTATAAGGTACAACTTCTACATGCTCCGTTGTTTTGTCCTTTGGGATGATTGATGCCTTTTTCCTGTACTTTGTCAAAACTGTGAACTATTTTGTCTCATTTCAGTATAAATAGATCACTTATGATGTGTGAAACTTGGTGAACAAATTCAGTACATTCTTAGGCAATTCTTTTCAATTTTGAGCTTGCCTGTATATGTCTGGTTTTACCCTCAGCAGGAGTTTTTCTAAAAGTTATTTAAAAATAAATAATTCTGTACATGTTTTTGAGAGATAGATAACTATGGAACTATGAAAAAGGGAGTAACAAAAACACAGTTTAAGCCTTAAGATTTGTTGGCTTGTGCGGACAAAAATTCTTGAGCTCTACATTGATGAAGTGGGAAGATTAAACATATGTTTTACTTGCTACCATATTTATTTGCATATGCTGCCTTCTAGATGATCATATGGTCCTTTTACCTTTTGGCAAGATGACATATTCCAAAGAAATATGACAATGTGATCAAAGTTTGTAAAATGTAACTATCCCATATTATGCTTTCTTCATCTCTTTATTGTATAGAACTGCAAAAATTATTCAAAGATAGTTAAATACATTGCAATTAGTTTTCCAGTGATGTCAGTTCAGGCATGCTTATATGGATTTTATAGTATGTCAAGCCCCAGATTTACAAAAGAAGTGGGATTCTTTGAAACAATACTTTTGTTCCAGATAGACTAACCAGGTCTCTCTAGACCTGTGCCTTTAGTAAGATAATCACTTTCCAAGCCTTCTGGCTTTAAATTAACAAAGAGATTGGTAATGGTCAACTAGGGCCCCAGACAACTGGAAGGAGCCAACTAACTCTGGTGTTGTCAGCTTTGGCAGGGAAGGAAGGGAACTAACTCAGTCTGGCCCTAGCAGAAGCCATGTTCCCTGGTTATCCATGCATTTAAACATAACAATAGTTCTTTTATTAAATTGCACTATGGTCTCAGCAATGTGTTCAATTCACACAAGACAGTGAGTATTACATTTGGCAAGTAAAATGAACAATTCATATTTTCATGTTTCAGTTTGATTTGCTTTTGTATAAATGAGAAAATTAAAATAGCCTTTCTGAGAAAACCCTCTGTGTGTGTCTCTTTACTACTCTTATACTCTTATATCTTTCTGAAAAAGGGCAATTGCACTGGATCATAAAACACAATCCCACATAGAACATAATCAAAAGAAATACTGGGGCTCATTTTTTATATAGGTTAGTTTGTCAGTAGATCAAAACCATAACATAATGACTGCAGTAGCCCAGATCAAGGATTCATTTAGCCCACCACTCTGTCTGTTAGGTAACTATTTGACATTCTCTTGTTCTGGAAGAGACTGTGAAAGGCCAATGTCATTTACTTCCTCCTTGGCACTCAGAAAATAACAGAAATCTGTCCTTCTGCTCCCTGCTATATCTATTGTAACATTAAGAGCATGGGGTTTTGTTTAGTGTTGTGGGTTTCCCCTCTCCATTTTTGACAGTTGTTCCATGTTAAGAGTTTTATCAACCTTCTATCAGTCTTTTCAAGTTTTTTGTTACCTTTTTTTAGGCTTTGAACAATAATTACATTTACACAGAGACATAAAGATACTTTCTATTTTATTTTCTGTTCTAATCCTAATAAACTGCAAAATTTGGTGCTTTTGCTTTTGAGACAACACTCTCACAGTACTATCATAACACCAAGATTTCACTTCTGACATGTCTGTTCAGAGTTCATCAAATTAGGTAAAAACAAGAATATGAGTTGCTGTGGTTGAGGGTTTGAAGTGAAATATTCAATCAAACTAAATATAGATTATTCACTAAGATTCCTGCACATAGTCAACAGAGAAAATCTATTTCAGAGATGATTCAGACCAGAAGCCTGAATAGGTTGCCTTCTTTTTCCTAGCAATACGATTGCTTAAGACACAAAACTGGCTTAATAATGGGGCTGCCTGAGGCTGTCTTCTTTTAAGGAACGATAATTTACAAAACATATTTTGTTGAGGCAGAATCCTATTGAATGAATCAGCAATGAAGCCCCAGCCATATACTTAACTTCTTTTGAACATGTTTTCTAGATATTACTAACATGTAGATGTATACTAATATGTAGAGGTAGTTTACTGGTTTTGAAGGACAGGAAGCTTTCCCATTGACACAGCTGCCTGAGGAATGAAGTGTCCAGGTGACACGATGCAGCTCTGCAGAGGGCTTTTGAGCCCCCATCACAGCTGGATTGAGCTCACTCTGGACCACAGTGTCAATTTGTTACTTTCGTCGTGTAATGTCGTGGTGTCAGTAATGAGTTGTGTCAAGCAGCTTTCTTCCCAGCCGAGAAAAGGGATATTCTGAAATCTGTTATTTGTTATTCGCAGGTTCTCCTATGAAAATAAGTTGTCTCAGCTAAGTGGGAAACAAAACATAAAACAACTCTGGCAATTTTAATTATTTGGAAGATTTAAAAGCTATCTAGCCTCTACCATCAATAAAAATATGAATCCGGATGCTGAAGTAGCTGGGCACGAGGAAAAAGCTTGATGCTGAATCAGTTGGAAAATTCCTAAAGCTACCTTGCTGCTTATGGATACAGCTAATACCCTCTCTGGTTTCTTTTGGGACATTTTGTTTTGTTTTATTTTTTAGTATTATTCAAATGAGTATGCTTAAAAAAAAAAAAAAAGAAATCTGAAATAAAAGCAATCTTCAGTGGAAGACGTTGGTTTAAAAAATAAAAATAGTAATGGACTGCCAGAACTCTGTTGCTGGAGTGGTAAGAAATAATGCAAAATTTCATGTGCTCTGTCTTAGAAACCAGACTATGGATTTAAATGCATTAGACCAGAACAGACACTGATAAAGGAACATAATGGTACCTATACATACTAATTTTCAAAAGAACAGCACAACAAATAATGGCCTTAGTGACAATAATATTATATAGATTTTGCTTAGGGGAAGAAAATCTTAGCTGTGCCTTGAACAACATTTGTTTCAGTTCTATTTAGGTGATCACAATAGCATTATGCCATAAATAGAGTGGTCTCTGACTGTCAGTAAAACAGAACCTGAAATTATATTATATAACCTGATTCTATTATAAGATAGCACCATTTTGATAAGAATTAGAAGTGATAATTTTATTCTTTTCTTCCTGACTGCCACAAATTTGGTTTATATGTGTCTTTTTGTTCTGAAAGCATTTTTCTCAATAGCAAATTTCTCAGATTCCCATGGAAGATAAACAAATTCAGAGACTACTTAAAAATATTCCTAAGGTCAACTACAGATAAAAATGAATGTGCATTCTGTTTCTGATTTCTCTCTGCAATAATTCAGAGTAAATTATAATGTAGTATGTTGTAGGTCCATAACCTTAGAAAATAAGAGCCCAGTTGGTGCTTGACTTACAAGAACAAAACAAGCTTACAGAGCACAGGTCTGTGTTGTTTGGCAAGTAGTCAATAAAACTGTACCTTATGAATTTCTTTCCTAAAGGTTCTAATCAAAACAATTTATTTCAGGCATGTAAACTCTGCTGTTCAGACTTCAGCTACTGTCAGTGTATGATATCAGCATCCGCAGGAGCTTCAGCCGCGTTAAACCGAGTCCCAGAGCTCCCCCATCTGTCTCTGCAGCAGACACATTTCCTGCTAGATCAGTGTCGTGTGTCAGCTACGGTGAAAGAGATGTGGCTTCTTTCCAGCTTTTTCTAGCTTTTACAATAACTACTTGAATAACTGAAATCTTCCCCATTCCAAGGACTATATTCCAGACAGCTATACAAAGGAAAATAATTGAAAGCATTATTCCACGCGAGTAAACCATGATGAGGAAGGAATCTAAACTGAAAGCCCAACTACACATAATGACTTTGGACAGAAAATTGTAGGCAAATATTTAGCAAATTAGAAATCCTTAAAGTGAATGTATGAAGTCACAGGGAATTGTTTTTTGCTGTTATTCTGTTCCTGGTATGTCTCTGAATTATGTTTATTTAGTTCTGAAACAAACTATATAAACATGTATAGGTTGGCTATTTTTCTTGAACCTTACAGTCATTTTATTTTAGAACATTACTTTTTTTCATTCTAGAGATAAGGCTCAGATGGTATATATTATAAATTTACTGAACTCTGAAGTTACATTTTGATTCCTCTTCCTTGATAAAACCAGCAAGAAAATTCTAGTCTCAGCAACCTTTTTTTCTAAAAACGAAAGTATATATCCTGTTTTTCTGAAGACCCCCTAAGGGAAACATACTCAAAGAAAATGAAGAGTCTCCTATTTTAGATTCTTGTTGTGCAAACACAGTGGGTTTCCACCTGTCCTGACACGCTGTCAAGCTTCAGAGGATGATATCACTTCTCTAAATGAGTTCACTTCTGATTTCTCCCAGATTAACAGCAAATATCTTTCAGGTGAGATAACTTTTATTGGAGATTAAAGGGAAAAACAAACGAAGTAAAACATAAAGTATATATGGAGGAACATCTCATATATGGCTTTTGGTATCACCAACTGTGTCGGCCTAACTCCTAAATCATGTGTCTGCCCTTCTAACAGAGCTCACTTCACTCTTAAAGGGGTAGTCAAAAAAAGAAAATAGCCTTATTTCTCTTTCTTTATTAATTGGCCTTTTCTAGTTAATCTTCTTCCAAGGGAAAAACAAGAACCTTATTATTTTTGGACACCAATTGTTGTCACAGGAACATAGTAGCTTGTAGAAAAGGTTTTTAAATAGTTAAACAGTTATGTGGTGGACCTAAAAATAACATTACTAACCAAATTATTCAATTATTTGATGTTTTGTGATTTGTTAGGGACACAGCAATCACGAATTGGTATAAACATGTGCAAGGGTTTGTGGATTTCAAGTATAGGAATTATATATATATATATGTATATATATATAACAAAATAGAAAAATTTTTATTTATGTATATAAATATATATTATATATATTAAAATATATCTTTATATATATAGCTATTTATTGCTGTTGTTTAATTTATTGAAAAAATAGATTTATCTTTCAGATGCTTAAAGAAAGCAAGTATTAAAGTAAGAAAAACCCCAAATCATGTTGGATCATTCTAAACTGAGACAGCTAATGGTGACAAGCACTCATTTGTGGTGGTGGGGGAGGGCTGGAGTAAGAGCCATGAGAGTTTTCCTAGACCTTCATGAGATATACATTCACTTTATCATACCACAGTGTATTTATTATGTTAATGCTGGAACTGTTGCAGAAAACAAAAGAATCTGATCTGGGATTTTGAAAGGTTATTTCCACCTTAGCACCTAGTTGAAGCAAGTTTCAAGAATAAAACCAATTGAAATTGAGGACATGGCACCTATACTAAATGTATCTCAAAAGGTTTATTTTAGACTAGCTCTAGTCAAATCTTATCTAATATCTATTAGCAGTTTCAGGCTCACTGGGTGCTCTCCTTGGAAGTGCAGTTGAGTTTAATTTGAAGGGAATTCATCTTGTGTGAAATGAAAATGCTCTGCAGTGCAAACAGAGGGGCAGCAAATGGGAACAACACTTTTGCTTTAAAAAGTAATTCCTCTTATATCTAAAACCCTGATACAGGAGGATCAAAAGAATCAGAATTAGAAAAAATGGCTTCTTGTATGGAGAATTAGGAACCCAAATTTCTTCCAGATCTGGGAGGGCAACCTTAGAAAACCATTTAAATCTCAGCATCTGTATTTCCTCTTCTGTTGGCACCTAAATTTACAATCTGGTTTGGAGTGCTAGCCAGTGCTGTACAGGTCTCAGCAGGGTCCTTATCCCAGCACTCATCTGCCTTCTCGGATCCAAAATCTCTGTGTGACCTGATTCCACCACTGATGTGACTTCCACGTCAGAAGCTGACACCATGACTGCTCCCACTCAAAATTACTGGAGTGGCATTTAATAGAACAACCCAGATGTTAAAACCGAGAAGATCCTTAAACCTGTGATCCTTTCTTAGAGATGGCAGTTGTTTATCAGGTTTTTACTGGATTTAATCAATTTACTACATCTCTTTTATAAGGAGAGATTAGATGCAGCCTTTCTGTTGCATTTTGGGATGTTGTTTGCCTATGTTGTGATTTCTATAAAATCAAACTATTTTTAAAATATTCAATTAATGCATGGTATTTAATACTAGAGTATAACTCTCAAATTTTGCAAAAAGACATGTCTGATATTAAGAACAGTATTATGATAGCTATGCCAAAGATGTCTGCACTGATTACATGATGCAAAATACTGGAATTAGTTTAGGAGTAATACCTTTCTCCCTCTGGGTGAGCATCTAAATCAGAAAATTATATGGACAAGTTGCTTTTTTCTGCAAGGTGGGATAACATTAATAAGAGAGAGATGAAGACTCACTCATGCTTTCAGAAAGAAACGAAAAACCAAACCAGCCCAAAACCTTAATCAAATTCAGTGATTCTTCCTGAAGGATTAGTTGCCATAAAACATTTCTTTTAGAGCAGGAGCACATAGCTACTTTTCCTGTCTCGTGACTGGCCACTCTCACTACTTTTCAATTAAATGGGAGAGGTCAAATAAAGACCATCTTTTGTCCTGTATTTAAACAGAAAGTTAAACTTTCTCTACTAAAAATCAAAAACAAAACCAAAACCAAACAAAAATCCACCAAGGAAATATAGTTATCTATCACAGCTACATCTATCATAGCTAAAAGATGGACACTGGTACAGGGAAAATACATAGTTTTCCCCACCGTATTTCTTTTTCACTAGTTTATTGATTCTGTTACCTTTCTTGTTGCTTCGCCTCCTGTTCTGAGGTATCTGATTTCTTTTATGCCAGTTTAGGAGAACTGGGCAGAATTATGGACTGTAGACATAGAGTAAATATGATAGTGGCTGGCATATTGATGTTCATCATTACAATCTATAAATCCTTTTATTAAATCAAATTTACCTTTCATTCTTCAGTATAAAATTTAGTGAGCCTAACAAACAAACAATACACATTTCTCTCCCTCACTTTTTCTATTCTTCTTATTTCTGTTGATAAAAACACTGTAAATCACCTTATTTTCCACATTTTTACCTCAGAAATTTCATTGTAGTAGAATGTTATACAGCTGAGAGTCAACATGAAGGTAATGCTCTCTGCCTTGTGCTGCAAGAGTTCCACATTGTAAGTTCATTAGTTAATAAAAAAAGAATGTCTAGTAAAATCAAGCTTTAGAATTATAACAGCTTTATTAAATCAGTCTTTGTCATTGCAAAAAGTGGCCTTGTAGACCCTGTAGGATTAAACAGCAGATCTCTCCCAAACACTTTGTCCTTCCTGCCACTGCTGTAACCACTTAATACTGTGGAGAACCATGGGTATTCAGTGTGTTGGCTCATACACGCAGGAACAAGACAGTCTTTACTGCCAACTCTGCAGTCGTTCCAGAAACAGAGAAGCAGACCTCATGATAGGCAAGTACAGTCTTTAAACTTATACATTTCCTCTCTGATGCACTGTGTGTACAGATATGCTGAACTGTTCAGTGCTGTTCATGTGCTCAAATGGGAACTTTTGCAAATCAGTCACAGAAAAAAAAGGATGATTTTTTCTTACCCCTACACTTTTCATGTAGCTGTGCTTTGCTCAGTGATGAAGAACTCTTTCTCCATCTCTCGCCAATTCCCCAACCCATACATATATATACATATGCATATATTTTGGACATTTTTGCCATTATTTATCTGAAAAATCTATGAGGCTGGCTTGTAGGAAACAGTGGGGAATATTTTCCACTTATATTACCATCTTCTTGTCAATAGAGGCTTTGTTATTTTTGACAGAAACAGTAGCGTGTACATAATAAATCTGTAAGTAACCAAGAAGAAAAAATCTCTTTTTCACAAAAAGGTAGCAAAGCTGCTTTTCATCTGATCCTTCATTTTGGTTGTGCTGTCTTATAAGGGTTACAGGTGCTGGACCTATATTGCCACCTTCCCTTGTAATTCCAGAGACAGGACAGCTTGCAAAAGAGCTTCATTTTGTGTTCCTGCAGTATGCTGAATCTGTGAAAGGTTTATCAAATCCATTATGACTGTATCAGTTTTTATATGCTTCATAGTAGGAAACAGAATTAGACTTAATGTTATATACGTGTGTGTGTGTGTGTGTGTGTGTGTGTGTGTAGAGACACAAATGAAGTCAGAGAAAGAGAAATAAAAATAAAAATAGTGGTCAAAAATAATATAATCCCATGACATTGCTACATACATAACCTGCTCAGAAAGCCACCTAAGGTACAAAATGTTAATTATCAGTAGAAGTACATTTAAAAAGGTGAAACACTTCCCACCCATCCTTGAAACTACAGGTCATTCCTCTGTCATTGAATGCTTCTTTAATTGCTCATGTTATTAGTTGATAGAACCTGTTCACCCTAGTAAGGTCGAATTCTTTTATTTAAAGGCAGAAAAGAAAAGGAGCAAAACAGGGTAGAGCTGTAAAATTAGTCACAATCATGAAAGGATGCTTCCAATAGGGGCATTAGCCATTTAGAAACTCGAACCTTTGGAAGTCACTTAGCTGGGAAATAAAAACAAAGAAACAAACAAACAGAGCTTCTCCTTGATCTTTAAAGCAGAGAGAATCTGAGAATTTTCTTCCATCTCGCTACTTGAAATGCAAGAAGTGAAAGAGGCAGGCTCTTTTCTTATCTGGCAGGAACTAAATGACCAGCAGTGAAATAATGTAAGAAAATAATTGTGTTTTTACAAGTAAAAATTCCTTTTGGAAACTGATCTGGTATTCTGTTTGTTTAAGGACAAAACAGCTAGTTGTAGTCAGTGAGTTGTTGGACTGAAAAAGCTCATCTCCAGGATTTTTCTTTTACTTCTTTGCTTTAGTAAGTGTTCTTGGACAGCTCCAAAGAACATTGTCCTGAACAGAAAAAAAGATGACTTTATTCTCAAGTTGCAATTATCTTCCCCAAACCTCAGATGGCTCTGACACAGCTCATTAACATGTCATGCCTACCAGTTTAATTCTTTCACCCAGTCCTACCTCTTCTTTCCCTGAGGAGCTTTTCTGCTCAGCTCAGCTGTGCTCAGTCCTTGCAGGCTCACTCTGGCTCCTTCACACCACGAGGGCTCTGAGAGCACTTCTGCTGTGTCTGTGTGCATGAAGCTTTGCACATGTGCCTCTTCTTTCTGTGCTAATTGCTCAGACACAGAAGGCTAGGAACTCCATCACAGCAGACTTTGGATTAAGGTTGATTTAGGTCACTGAGTAGCAGTGGTGGGGCATACACTCTTCAGAAGCCCTCCACAGTTTCCTGATGTGTTGTGTTTAATGAAGAGTAGTAATTAACCATGACCAACCTTGTAATTATTAACATGCTATTGTTAGTGAGACTATAACTTCAGCTATGACTTTGTGCACAGCAGTTTAAACCATAAAAAATAGAAATTTAAAATGTGATGAAAAATATAGGTACAATGAGCATCACAATATTTATTATGAAATTACCAATCTTCAGTAAAAATTAAGTTTGAAGCAAATTGACACTGTTGATGCACTGAAATTTTAATTCATGGCAATAGTTGTTTGAATTGTTTTGTAAATGTAGGTAACATTTTTAAAGGAGATTTCTCCTTTGTTAAGCCTTCTTAGCTTTCACATTTGAAGTTTATCTGTTTAGATGTTGACCTTGATTGCTCTGTTCTCTTTTTGGGTTTAGGTCAGTTACTCATCCTAAAAGAAGTAAAATTCCCAAGATTTTTATCAGAACTAACTGGATAGATACTTACAAAAAAAATAGTACAGGAGGCTTTGATTTGGTATTCAACTTCTTCTTTTTTTAAAATTTGTTTTCCCCTAAGCCTTGTTTTTCACTTCCTCTTCAAATTTTGGTAATGGTAAGCACAGCACTTCAAAGTAAGAGCTTCCCTATAGAGTAAATCTATAGGGGTTATTTTTCAATATCACATATATTTACACATTGGGCCCAGTAACTATTCCATCCAAGTGTCCGCTAATGGTCTGCTCACCTTGAAAGATAAAGCATTCTTTTTTAAATTTTCGTTTACTCCATTTCAAAAGTAGAATTAGAAGGAAAAAAAAGACAATCTCAATGGGATATAGCAAGAAAGAGAATTAACAAAGAAGTGTGCCTACTGTGGTATTCTGAGCCTTTTTCTAAAGTAGACTTGTCCAATGCCTAGCAATGGGCAATGCAGAGGCCTAACAGTAGTTCTGATTTTGAAACTACACAGTACCAAAGAATATCAGAATAATTTACTGGGACTGCTTCAGCTGATCTGTTTCACCTATAGTATTCACCTTACAGCCTGCTTTCAGCTGCCTGGTCTTGATCTTCCTAAGTTCTTTCAGCACCAGGAATTCAGATTGCAAGTGCTTTCCTTGTTAGTATGTGTGGGTCAGCTTATTATTCTGCTTACTGGGGGGACAATAGGAAATTCAATTTCTGACTTTAGCTATGCCAAATATATATCTGACACTGATTCACCGGAATTTTTTGTAAACCTAGATTGACATCGTCTGTGTTCCCAAAGAGAAGAAAAATCACTGACATTTAGAAATTGTTCCCTGTTACAAGATAATGTTCTTTCTCATCAGAAAAAATAAACAAGACACAAGATGTCAAACAGATCTTTCAAAATGCCACTCAGAATTTTCATTTCAATTTTACTTATTCTTATCTTGAAACTAAATATTAGCCCCACTGAAGTCAGCATTGAACTCCCTTTTTATAAGGTCTGACACCGAACAGTGTGTGGGTGGTTTATGCCTCTTAATGTCTTTTCCAAATATCTGTCTCATCAAGTGCTGTTATGTTGTCACAGAGGCTCTCTGAGAGTGACCACAGTTGACTACGTACTTCTATTCAGAGAAAAGGATTCAAAATCTTCTCTTGTAATGCCTTTCTCAAAGCACACAATCTGCAGAATGTACTCAGGAATAAAAGATTTTTTTTTAAAAAGGAAAAAATCTTGAAGTTATGCATTAACCACAAAATCAAGAAGTTATCAGCTGAAGCCAGAATAGGATGTGTGGGCAACCTCTCACTGGGTTTTTGCCAGAGAATGACCACTAAGAAAGGAGACAGAACTGGTTTAAGAACAGATGTGCTCACACACAACTGCATGAAAAGGGTCAGTTCGTCATTATGCAATAGCCACAACTCAAAACTGATAAGGAGTGGCTCAGAACTTGCTCCACCATGAGCCACTGATGCTATAGTTAGTATTGACAGAACAATTACATTTAGTCTTGTGAGAAAAAGAATAGGTTTATTGCCAAATTAGCAAAGGTTAAATTAAGGACTGTTGTTTCACATTACAACAGCTTTATTGTGAGCCATACTTTGGCTATGACATTAGGTTACTATTAAAAGTATTTTAAAGGTTAGAAACAGCATACATTTTGGGACAAAGAACTCAATTTACTCCTGTGTTCTACAAAGCCCACAAAACTGATCTGGACATTCAAGTCACAAAGAATAGTTTAACATTTAGAGGCAATGGATAGAGTCACAGCTGGACTAGACAGAAGTTAGGTATAGAGATCTAGTCATTGAGAGAAGGAGGGTTTGCTACATTTGCAAATTCTGTGAGGCCTATGAGGATATTGTAAGATAACTGCTCCAAATAAAAAAATCAAAAATTTATTAATCACCACATTACAGCTCAGTACAGAAATAAAATTAGGCCTAGAGCCATTTGTGATTGAAGAGTTCAAATTAATGACCTCACAGTGCTCAAGATGTATGAGAGAATACAACCCACCATAATATGTCATATTACTTTTTCTTAGAATTCTTCTGCCATGTGTATTATAATATGTTTCTATAAAAATTGTAAATATAGCACAGAGAAAAAGAAAAACCTCACTGTTATGATTTTTTCTGTATAAGTCTATAGTAAATCAACTGCACCAGAGCTGATGGAAAAAAAATGTCTCTCAGAATAGGGAAAAAGAATTCAGAATAAATTAATTCAACATATGTTAAATATGTCTCACAGTTTGATTACTGAGTTCATTTAACACATATTTCTGAGCTCAACTTGGCTTTATTCATTGCTTTGCAATTTTGTTTTGCAAATTTTGTGCTTGACACTTTATGCAAGATGGGAATTACACTCAAAGACTTACAGTAATACCAGTGTAAATTGGGCATAGAAGCATGGAGCAAAATGGTATACCTGGATATGTACTGATGCCCCTGAGATGAAAATATATCCCACTTTCTTGGACAGAATTATGAAAAAGACTGAGCTGAGAATAACCTAATGTACATACAACCGTCTGCTCTTCTGAACACATTCTTCCTAAATCCTATATACTCTGACAGATCCATTAAACAGCTGTTTTCCAGTGACATCACTGGAAATATTTTGATTCTTCTTTTGGCAGGTCTTTGCCTTTTTATTTTCATCTAGGTGTATATTATATTTTCAAGGTAGAAAATGAGATACTGAACATTATATTACCTGTTAATAGTTTTGAATATTTAAATGGGAGCTATCCACTTATCTATGACCTTCCAAGTTTAAAATAACCTTAGCATGTGCTTGAGACTTAGTGTTGTTTGCACATATTCAGAACTGTGATTCTGAAATGAAATTTTCATGATATTTTCCTTAATATTATTTTCTTGCTTAAAACTACTTTTTCATTGAAATTCATGAAAGAAACCAATTATTAAAATGTCTAGACACACAACATATATGATGTCTAGTCAAGGCAACTAGTTCAAATTTAACCAGTTGGAGGAAATTTAATCATCAAAGTGGCTTAAAAATTCAAATGGTTTATATATTTGCAGGAACTGGCTTTGTAGGCATAAACATTCATGCAATGAAGGTTTCAATTCACAATGCAAACTGAAAACAGGGCTCTACAGAATGTGTTATCAAGTGTAAACAATCCCGTAGGAGACGAAGAGCCAAGAATGTGTCAGGGTGTGTCAGTGCCTCAGTGCCAGCCCAGAAGTGGCCCTGATGCCAAGGACAATGGCACTAGATACAGTTCTGCCTGTACTAGTCAGCCCAAGAGAAGAGTATCTCCCAGTATATATTATTTTTTTCAAGCTTGTTCCTCCTCAATCTATTACAATTTAACCCTGTACAAACCACGATTCTTTAAACTTGCATTTTCATACCTATATTAATATAAATTGAAGTAAAGAAGTCCTAGCAAAAATTTTACATTGTACTTGTAACATGTCCAGAAACACTGAAATTCTTTCTAGACCTGAGAATATACATTTGATTCTTTTTCTTTGTTTGCATTGTCTGAAACCACACAAACTGGCTGTGAATAGCTTACCTAGCTTACTGAAATCACACTGGTTATTTGTAATTCAGCACAGAACTCAAATTGTGCTGTTTCAGGTTTCTAACTGGATAGGTGTACGTCACAAAGAGGGAGAAATATTAAAAAAGTGATGCCATTTACTGGTTTACTGTAGGTTGGGTTCCAAATAGGGTTTCTTAAATGTAACTCTTTTACTTGCCCATATTTTTCATATATGATTTCTCTTGGGAGAAAGGAAAATGAAGGATTTATCATGAAATTCAATTATTATTTACCCTTAGTATATTAATCCAAACTTACCCTGCATGCAACATTTTCCTAATTATTTTGAACAGAGTTAGAACAGTTTTGGATGGAGATTACACAATTCCTATGTTCTAAAGGATTCAAAATATTTTTTAAGAACTTCACTACTCTTTTGCCTCATACATTCATGCATGCTACTGAAATATTCTAAATGGATTATTTTTGTTGAGATGCAGTAATTGCAGGTCAAGAAGCAGGTCTGTTTTTGAAGAAAGATGAACCAGATCTTTCTCTGTGATCCCTAGATTCTCAGAAAAATATAGGAGACTGCGCACTTAATTTTTCTCTGGAAATATTACAATAATGAATGAATAGAAAAGAAAATATGAAAAACATAGTGCAAAGAAGACCTATGCCCTATCATGATAAAGCTATTTCTGGATTTTTTTTTTAAAGAAAAATTTAAAAGTCCTTTGCAAATGTGCAAAGCCACCCATGACTCATTCATGAAGTCATGGATGAACCTCAAAATCTCCTTAGTGATTAAAAACCTGATAAAAAAATTACAACTCTTTTTCTCCCTATACCTGCAGCTAGCACTGATGATTACTTCTAGCTGTTGATACAGTGAAAGTCCTAAGATGGCTTTTTGAGTCCTTGTCTGTTTACTGCTGTGTCCCAAGTTATTCTTTATATCCTAAGGGGAAGAATATTAAATGACCTCCTGGTTAAGACAAATGTAAAAAGGCACAATTTATTCATACCAGTTAGAATAGTTAACAGAGTAACAAATTTTATAAAGACACAGATTAATAAACAAAAGGGAAAAATTCCGATTTAATTTGATCATGTCAAGATTACCTCATAAGGATATCTTTCTCAAACATCTGATTTGCCACCTGCTTCTTACAAGATGGCAGTCACAATTTCATGCTTCATGCTGCATTTCTATTTGGAAACCCTGATAAAACCACGCATCCATGAGAAAGAATGTCCTTTCTTTCACAGAACATATTTCAGGACTGGGCCCTCAGGGACTACCCTCAGATATCCATCGTGGACTCAGTTAACCTGTTTGTTCTCCCTTCAGTTCTTCTGGGGAGTTCAGGCATTTTTAGTGTCTCGTCCAAAGCTGATTTTATCCACTTTTATCCGGGAGTTACTCTGGCTGCAGTTCCTAAGATATGTATCAGTCTTCTTCAGATTTACAAATGATACTGTCTAGAATGGATGAGATATCCCATGATTTACTAAACAATCCACTGACTCAACAGAGGTTAAAACTTCCTGACAGAGTCCAGAATGCATCTCCGGCTCCATGAGTTTAGTTAAGATAAATGAAGGACTTCAACTAGCCAAGGACAATGCCAGCTTCCTCACTAAGAGCTTTTGGGAAGTGAGATATAAACAAGACTTTCAATTGTTTCCTCCATAGGAGCCTTGTTTAGTCAGCAGCTCTGCAGCTTGATCCTGAGCTGCCTCCCAGCTGGAATGTTTACACCTGAAGCTGGTACTTTACCTCCCTGACTCAGACCTGGACATGACCTCCTAATGTGACTTTGACTCCTCCCAATAGACTTGCTGAATTACTGGCCTCAGACTGGCCCTGATTCCTCTTTCCAGAGTTAAGTCTGACTCTGACTTTCCTTATTTAGCATGCTGACACCCTGCAGGTGAGCCAAGTACTCCAGCTGCCTTGCTGCCACCATGGCTTCCTCTGGGGCACAGCCTCCCCTGGGAGTCCCTACTGACTGCATGGCACGTTTTGCTGTGGATTGTGTTAGGATATTTTAGTCCACATGAATCTGTGAACTATTACCTTAGATAGAAACTTCAGATGCAAGTGGTTCAACTTTACTTCTTAACTAAGACCAGGCTTTGACTCTCCATATTTGTGGTCTCAGTGTGTTTGAAATGACTTCTTCTCAGTGCTTTTCCTACAGCCACAAGCAGTGCTGTGGTTCTCCATCCCATCCTCTAAGCACCAACTGGAGCTTGGTCCCTAAATGTCTGTGCATCCGGACCCCAGTTCCTTCATCAAGGGAGATCTACTCCCTGTTGGATGCAGGTGTCAGACAAACACATAGATAAGCATATCCTGTACCTTTTGGTAGGAGAATATGTATCATTCCTTGTAGTACCTCAACTGGCATTAAGTTTATCCCAGTTTTCCATATCTGAACATTTTGAACAGACATAAGAGAGATGTTACAGGCCATGTTCACAAGAAGATGTTAGTCTAGATTTGCATCTAACCTCAGAGATGTACATAATGCTATTCATGTTAGCCTGAGGACAGCATGGCACAGGAGTAGAGAGAAGTACAATAACACAGTAGGGAATAGCATAGATTAAAATAGCAAATGAGGGAAGAATTTTCAAAAATTATGGAACTAGCAAAATGCATAAAAATAAGAATGTTATGAAGTCAAAGGAGATATAAGCCATTTTCATGAAGGAAAATTATGTTAACCCAGAAAAGCTTGATAATCATTACCACCAATATCTGGAAGAGTTACAAGTGGACAGTTTAATAATTTATTATTACAAAGCAGAATTCATCTTCTCAGTCTTCTCTGCAGTGAGTGCTAGTGTGCTTCATCAAGTTCAAGGATGAAGGATGTGATTGTAATTTCAGATTTTACATAAAGTCCTCTAGTAACATCTCTTTCTAACTACACTGTTTATAAAATATAAAAGCAAAATGCTTAAAATAACTCTGCTTTTGGCTATCTGTGCACACTTAGACAGTAAAATGAAATTTTAGAAATGTATGTATGTATGTAAGAAGGCTAAATAGGAAGATATAGTATTATATGCTAGCTTATAATAGCTCCATCATAGTTCCTAACAATTGCTACAGAAAAATCTGTATTTTCCCACCTTTTATTCCTTCTATATTTTAACAATATTTCCCAAAATTTCTCTGTCCTACTTTTTTCCCCAAAGCAGCTTTATGGAGCTGAGGCCAAGATCAGTGCTTCTATTCCTGCTCTGCTACATACACTTAAGTACATGCCTATAAATGAGTGAAGAAATCTACTTATTTAAAGGTCATATCCATGCTGCCAATTCAGAGTTCAAATAAAGTCACTGATGAAACAGACACTGATTTTCTACCTTGACTTCTCGAGAAAGACTAAGATTTCCTGCTGCAAACCACTTTATGAGTCCTTAGATACATCTATGAGCATTTCTCAGAGGAATTCTCTTTGTTTTCAGTAGTTCTTCTTCTTCAAATTAAATGTATCTTAAAGAGATTTGCAGGCTTCAGCTGTATAAGCAGCTAAAAGTTCTACTTTATGTTTATATTTAGACAATTCCTACTTTAATTACTTTCTGATGGAAATTCAGCCTCATGGCTCTCAAGGAAATCTGAATTTTAAGAAATCATGTTTCTTGATTCATTAAAGTTGAGCAGGAAGGACTTTTCATTGATATGATTTTGGGTTGCTTTTTTTTTTTCCCCCTCAGGAAGTGAAATAAATGACTAGGGATGGCTTGGGCTAGACCTCCCTAGAGGATCCTCTTGCCAAAGAGCAACTCCTCACGGACATCACATTAGAACTGCCTACCTTGGTGCAACATATCTGTCACTTTTAATGACAGGGGATCACAAAAGGGCATTATGCCAGCCACACATTTCCTGTAAACACTTGCATACTGTGTGCATCACCAGGTTTTATGGCATGCATTCAGGACATTGCAATTCCTTTCCTGACTTCTGGCAGCTCTATCTGCTGCTGGACTGGGGAGAGCCTAAGCATGGGAGAGACTTGGCCTTAGGCAATCTCAGTATCCTCAAACCTTTGCAGGCACTTAAACAGGAAACAACGTGGTTATTGCTTATCTACACAGCATAGGAAGGAAGTTGTAGTTAAATGTAACATCTTCTGCTCTCAAGCAGCATGCAGTACCATTTAAAATCTGATTTAGAATGGCAGATTCCTTTTGTCTTCCAAAGGCAAAAAAAAAAAATGAACAAAAGATATGTGTAGTCTGAGTATAATTACCAGGACATAAGTTATGTATGTTTTGGTTTTTGGTTTTTTTTTCTGGATGGTTCTTCAAAACAAAACTTAAAAATGAAAAAGGCTGAAATAGTAGGAATAGCTCTTTGAAGATTACTTTTACATATACCTCAGAAAAATATAGAATAGAAGATAAATAAAAATAACTCACTGCAACACAGTATAAAATCTGACACTTCAAAACAGTAGGTTCTTTTATCCCCAGGGAGATAAACAGAAGAGTTGAAAACTACATTAAGGATACTTTATGGTATAGTCTTAACATCTAGGAAGTTTGGCTGTCTGCCACCATCTTCTGAATTAGACAAGCAACTTTGAGCAAGAAAATTCATGCTTATTCAGCAGCACTTTAGGGATGTTCTTCTTTAATATTTTATCTTGCAATGAAAGTTTTCTTCAAGATATTAATAATGTCAGATGTGATTTTAAAACTTTTCAGTAGAAAACAAAATTGATGCATAGTTTCAGTTTACACTAATTTCTTATTCCCCATGTACCACATCCTGTCTCTCAGGTTCTACCTTTCAGGTTTTGAATATGTATGTCAATTACAAACACATTTCAGCCTAAATTTCTACAGATTTTATGAAAATTCTCATTTGGTGACTGGATGAGAGATGCACAAAATATCTACTTTGAAGTAAAAGCTTCAGCATGATTTTGCTGCACTACTATTCTTGTTATGGTTGTTGGTTTTTCTTTTGGTTATTATTCTTGTTGTTGTATAATAATAAATGCAGGAGCATATGCAAAAGAAAGATGTTATAATCTCCATAGCAAGTGAAAATATTAAAGCTTCTTCAGTGTAGGTGAATGCAAATAGATGTCACAAAATCAATTAAACAATTAAACAAAAGTTGACAATTGACATTGCTCATGAAAAGACTTGTATATATGTAAATTTCCTTAGAACTACTTTTTAAGGTATTTTCAATTTTTTTCAGTTTTTATATGAATTCATAAATTGCATGATGAGATTTGTAAATCAATACAGAAGCAAGAAGGTAAAGTGGAGATTATATCTTAATACAAGTTACACAACTGGTGTCTATGTAGAATAGAAGAATTTCAAAAACCTTTAAATGAGCTGGCCCAGGTACCACAACTTGTGTAGACACAGGGTCCCAGAACACACTGCAGGTTTACTCACTCTTATTCCCTCTGTATGCCACTGTAAATCAGGAGTCATGCTAGAAACTGAATGAGTATAAAATCTGTATGTAAACAGGCTGATCATATATATCTACCATTACCCATGCAGAATTTTAGAACCTTTGAAATGGCTACCATCCAAAAAAAATTTACAAGCAAGGTAACCCAGGCCTTTTAGCCTCATTCCCTAACTAAGATTTTTCCCAGTTGTGACAAAGGACACAAGTGCTCTCACTAATTTGCTCTTCCATGTTACAAATAAAGCACATGAGATGATATAAAATTACTGTTTCCACTGTTTTAGCATTCTTATGTGAGAGAGAGGTTGATTAATGTTGATGCCTATAATGACACAAAAAGGGAAGATACTCCAGTCTGCAGTAGTGCCTTTCTTGTACAAATATCACACTCCACAGTGTAATGGTGTAAGTTGGCGTCTGTAAGAATGCCCGGTTATTTTAAACATCTTTTTTTCTTTTGTTCTTTCTATCTTTTTCCCTTTTGTGTGTGTATGTGTGCTAGTTAGCTGTCCAATTTATCCATCTGCAGGTGTGTTGTATTAATAGGTTTTTTGCTATTGCAAGGACAGAGCTGAGTGGGCTGCAGCATAATTGCAGATGGGATGCAGACTGTGGAAAAGCTGATGCTTTAAATGTCAAGTCAATTTTTAAGGGGAAAATGGCCCAGAAAAAGTATAGATCTATGATTTAGGGATACTATTTTAAACAGCTGATTGCTGGTAACTGAAATAATGTTCTAACTTCAAGCAATTATGAAGTAATCCTATGATTTTGAAATTCAAATTAGTACCTTGTAAGGGAGAGTCAAATTTTCTTTTTAATACTGCCAGATGATTGACTTAAAAAACAATGAAAAATATTTTAGTAAATAATAATTTTAATGGAATTATATTTTAATTTCATTCCATTAAACCTTTTAAAAAGCTTTATTTACTTTCTTCATACTTACATACTAATTTAAATTACTTGGTTCTACTTTGTAAGAATATTAAAGTTGAATGTGAGCTGTAAACACAGGTGAAAAACAGGTAAATTCTTAACACAGTTTTAAGTTTTTCCACCTGTGTGTCAGTTAAATGTAATTATTGTTTTTCCTACTGCATACACTAATTTTGTTTGTATCTTTTTGCCAGCTTTTTCAAGATTTTTTTTAAACTAGACCTCATTTACCATGTGTTATCCAAAACTGCATTTCATATAAAACTCATATCAATTAATTTGTAGTGTTCTTATAAAAAACTTTTAAAAAACTACTATTATAACATCAAAACACTTCCTAGACATATAAATGCATTTCCACAAAGATCCTTGAAATTAGGTGGCACTAGTTTTCCCTTTCTTCTGTTTATAAATAGAGATGTAAACTAAAATTAAGAAAGAAGTTGTTAGTTTTGTTTGTCAAGCATGCAAAAAAAGGAACTCGATTTTTTAGCTCTCTATGCATTTTAATACATTAAGATACATTCAAAGCACAAGTTCAATTAGTTTAAAATGCAATGGAAGAACCCAGAAATTCTTAAAATATGGCTTCAAGTTGCTTCTCTATGGTAAAGAAAAGGTATTGTAAATATAGTCAGAACTTTGTTCAGAACAGAACCACAAGACAGGAAAATAATATACATCTCCTGAGTTACGTGGGTTTTTTACTTTAATCATAAGAACTTTACCTCATTTTCTCTTTAATTTAAACATAAATGCTTAAAATTTCTGCAACCAAAATCACTGAATGTAGCAGGGACCCTAAGTGTGTGGTCAGATCTCAAGTGTCATTCTGCATGTGTACAAGCAGGTGAATTTTTTAAATTCTAAAAATCCTATCTTTCACCTCTTTGACTTGTTTTGTTTTGTTTTGTTTTAGTTATATAATAAAATTCACATTATAATTATTGAATTGTGAAATTTATTTACAGGAGTCGCTGTTGCTCCTGATTTCTGTGGAAATACATTTAACGCAGTGATATTTGAGGCCATCTGTGGTTTCTAGATGTCATGTCTTGGGTTTTAGACAAGCTGGATGTGCACACAGATTTAGTTTATGCACATTTATGCAGTGTAAGACACTGATGACAGAGCAGGAGTGGCAGAAGAATACAAAGTGCCACTGTCAACTTCCTTGCCTCTACTCCAGTGTGCTCTCTACTCCAGGCTGTCAGGAGCCATGGAACCCCTCTAGGGGCAGGCTGGGCAGGTTGTGGAGGATCAGGGAAGCAGCATCCTGCCTCATCCTGCATCAGGAATGGGGAACCCAGGTTGGCAGCTGGGATGGATCTCCCAATGGGCTGCAATGGAAAAATTCCTCTTGCATGGAACAACTTCTACTCTACCCTCTTTTCCTGTTTAAGAAGTTTTTCAGTGTGTCTGCATTTATGCAACAGAAGTTGTTTTCGGCCCTGTGCAGATGTTTTAGGTTCAGCTAAATAGCAGTTTTGAACACAGGGTACCAAGTTTGCAAACTATCATCAACCATGCAAAAGTCTGGCTGGTTAGAAACAGGAAACAGATTTTGCGCATGTTGTTAGAGCTGCTTTTGAAATAATGATAACATGTACAAATAAATTAGAGAAAGTCCAGCTCATGTTCATGCATTCCAGAATACTTAGGGAAATTAAAATATACAAAATTAAAATCAGGAACAATTTAATAACATTTAGCAGCTAAGTAGTAATTTCCTTTCCAAGAATCCCAAAGCATATTATGTATTTCTGTGTAGTAATGAAATCCTAGTATTTGTTAAATGAAATGTGGCATCTGATCTGCCATAGCCCAATAAACCAGTTTGCATGAAAAGAAATGGAGAAACAGTTCTTCCTTTGCAAGATCAAAAGTTTGCAACTGTAGTATATAAAAGGAAAATGTAAATTGGGATCTGGCCAGAACTGGAGCATAAACATTTATTTTCTGAAATATATATTTACTGAAAGATTTCATAGAATCTCTTTCCTGGCTAGGAGTAGTCTCAGTGTATTACCCTCAGTGCCCGTTTGAATGATGCATTTAGAATAAAAAATGTCTACACAATGCATTGCAAAAGGTAAATATGACTTTTTTTTCTTTTAATGCAAGTATCAAAAATATCAAAAAAGCACTTAATTTACTTTGATTTCATATCACAATTTTTTATGCACAATAAGGAAAACCTGTTTCCAGGTTCATTGTGTTTCACTGATTCCTTTTAAAGTTATTGATATCTTTTGCAAGTGCTTTTATTTCAGAACCAAGATTTTCTTTGGAAACTGATGTATTTCTAAACAGTCTATGTCTCGAAACAATTTGAAACTGTGAAAAGCAATTCTGAAGGATATAACTTTACAGTCATTGCAAAAGAATTCATTGATTTCTCAGTTTTAAAAATCCTTTTTTATATTTATCCTTTTGTAAGGGTATGTCATTTGAAGTACATTATCTCAGAACGGTTTTTTCCACATTTGTCCTTCACCAGTTTGAACTGGTAGAAGTTAACAAATTATTTTGAAGCTTAGAGAATTAATTCTGGCTTCTCTGCTGTTGTTATGAGATAGATAGTATTCAAAACATCACTTTCTATTACACTCCAGTTTTGAAGTTCATTTCTTTAAACTTGGTCTTTGAAAAAATAACAAACACTGCATATTTTACTGTTTGCTTTGGACAATACATGGCACTGACATAGAATACCATCAAATTTCAAGTGATTTTATGCTTCATTTTTTTATGATTATCAGTAAATACTGCAAAGTTGCATACTACATTTCCTATGTAAAACATGAACAATTACTACTTCTGAGAGGCACTGACAAATAAACTAGAAAACCTATTTCACATAAACTATAAAATTTAGATTTATGTAAGAGGGCAAATACATTTTGTCCAGAATCTTTTTCAAATGCCACTTCTTCTTTTGGCTGAGTTTGAATTTAATTAAAAACAAAAAAAAAGGTGCTGCCAATGTCATAGAAAAAAGAAAAACAAAACAAAACAAAAGCACTCTTGCTCTTCATTGACTAGCTTTTCTTTTTATTGATGTAGTTAAGGAAGGATACCATAATATTTCCAGCAGCCAAATGTTCTGCAAGCCTAAAGATCTTTCCTCCATGACCCCTACTGCAGCTGAAGATGAGGCACTGGTACTCAAAAATTCACAGCCAAATTTGTTTCTAAGGAAACTGTACTAAATAAAGTTTGACACTCTTTCATCAGGGCTACTGTATCAGTCTGTCCTGGGGAGAAAAATTTACTTTCATATTTTTCATTCCATCAGGATGGTAATAGCAGCAGTTTAGAGTCATTTTAACATCCTCTCTATGTCACTTTTCACTGAGTTCTTAAAACTGCTTTGAGGATTATTTTTTCTTTGTCTACTGGTGGTTAATTTCCTTTAATCCCAAATCTTTCAGCCTCTGAAACACTTCGGATGTACAGAATTAGCCTCTCTTTCTAAATTACTCTTCACACCTTCATATTCTGTATATTTCACAAAAATAGGTTCTCTTCCAGAAGCATGCATTTCCACATTTCACACCCTTTATATATATGAAAGTGCTCAGAGCCTAACCTTTGTATAAGTGTAATTTCAGTGCACAAGGTATTGACACAATGGGTTCAGTTCATTTGCTCCTTGCTGACTCCTTGTTGACAGGAAGTCAACATCCATTTGAATTGCTCTAGGATATCCTGCCTCATGTCCATCTCTAAGTCCAGAGTGGCACATTTCTCCTGTAGGCTCTTTGTCAGATATGTCAGCCACATTTAAATCTCTCGGGTCATCTCAGATGGCACCAGGCACCTTTGTTTACAAGGCAGAATCAAACACTGCACTTCAGCACATCATTTTTCTGTGGGACCTAGATAACTGTTTAAAGTTAAACACAGCTTCAGGGCACCTCTGAGTATGGAAGATATCCCTGCACTGCTGGAGTCTGTGCAGTAAAACCCCTGATTTGTTCTCACACAAACGGTAAAATGAGCCCCAAAATAGCCACTTGAAACTTTTTCCAGGTAACACAACAAACATTGTTCTCCTAAATATACAATGCAACAATAAAATGTACAAACCACAGGTGAGAAAAATCATTCAAAAATAAGAAATAAGATTGTGTGATCTAATAAACAGGAATACATTGTGCAGAAATGGTGATTGGTTTTGTTCATTCCAAAATGACAGTATAAGTAAGTAGATCAGTATTCTGCTTTTAGAAGTTCTCTCATTTTCTGGAATCGATTAGAGGGTGGTGTTCTCTAGTGATTTTCTGTTGGCACTTTTGTTGTTTTTTGGGGTTGTTTTTTGGTGATTTTGTTTGTTTTTGTTTGTTTGTTTGTTTGTTTGTTTGTTTGTTTGTTTTTTTTTTTTTTTTTAATTCATGTCTTTACTGCCCTGATGGTGGAGCAGGCTTGCTCCAAACTGGAAGAAAACCTTCAAGTGTATTTCACTCCCACTTTGTCTTCAAAGAATTATTTATTCCTGTGCACATGTTGATCTCACTTTGTCATGCAGGAAATGTCAATAATTTTCAGTGAAAATGGGGAGATATTGCCTCCGAATTTCTAACTTTCCTAATGCAGACTTATAAAGGTTTACACATGACAGCAACACTAAGTACTTGATATGCTGATTACCTAAATATATTTGATTTACACCAGCAGTTAGAAACTCCTGTTCCTTTGTTCATCAGAAAAACTTTCAAGGAGCACCTGTTGACATTTTGACCAGGCAGTTCTAATGAGTCAGAAACACAGGAGAAAATTAAATAAAAATACAAGAAAAAAAGAAAGAGAGAATATTTTCCTCTGTAGATAATTTACAAAAAGTGCATGTTTCCATGTACCAGTGCATGTTTCCATAACCTTCCTGGAAGGTTAGCTGAGACCATAAAAAGATAAGGCCTTGCAGAAACTGATTCTTGTTTAAAAACTTTTAGATGGGCAGTATATTTATGTAGAAGTTTAAGTCATACTATATTTTAAATGGGAAAAACTGAAGCCTAAAAATTAAAATCAGAGTCCAGCTGTACCAAATGAATCAACAGCAGAATCTTCCTGACTCTTCTCTCCAGTAAGGGGGCAGTGAGTGACAGGCTGTTTGGCACTTCGTTGCCAGCCAGACCTAAGCCATGACATAGAACAACAGGTACTTTTTAAAGCTGTACATTTAGAACTGCCTGAATTCCAGTGCAGGTTTGCTTATATGGTGTCCTAGGGTATCCTATATAACATGGGTTTTTTGTTCCTCTGAATGAGAAAGCCTCAGAATTTTATTGCAGTAATTTGATATTTCATAATTTCTAGGAGATTTAAATGTTCTGAAATGCAGATGAAAGCTTTCTATTCATTTGCTCTTTTGGCACGATTTTATGGTATTTCTAATATTTGCAGTAGGCTACACCAGACAAATTACTGTGCTTGTCTAATTATCACCTTTAGGATTTTAATTTTGTTTTCCCCAGATGTCTTAGGGAAACTGTTTAGCTTATTAAGGAATGCAGTAAGAGCTTCACAGACTTCATCTTTAAAAAAAGAAAAAGTATGTGAAGCATTTATGTAATTATGTTATTCTCAAAAAGTCAAAAGCAACCACTGATTTAAAATTATTACAGTTTTTTTCCTCAGATTCCTACTCTGACATATGCCTGTAAAACAGTTATTAATTACACATATGATTAGTACATCATTGTATTAGAATTCCTGTTTGCTTGTCTCCATTTCACTGCTTCCTTCCTTTCTCTTTGTCTCCATTTCATAAAACATTCTCCTTGAGGGTTTTTTTTTTCTTTTTACTATGTTTTATTTAGAAACTCTATTTTTTTTGCCATTTTCCCTATTTATTTATGTGCTTGTCTTCTTGTTGTTAGTTGGGATCTACTTTACATATTGTCTCCCACAGGATTTGCACTGGAAGAGAGGAAAGGTTGGAGGAGGAAGGAATGACAGAGAGAAACTACCACAAACTGACTATGATCCCCTCTTCCTGCACCACCTGAATCCTTGCTGGAAAGACCATCAGGCCAGTGGCAACAGCAAGGTGGGAGGAGAGGAGACTTGGGTGAAGGACTGAAGATGAGACTGGGAAAAGGGAGAGAATAGGAAAAATCTTAATGTTTGTCTTTTTGTCTCCCACTACACCAATCTAGAACTAAATATTTATTTTAATTGACAATAAACATACTCAATTTTCCTGAAGCCAAGTCTGCTTTTCCTACAATGCTAAGTTGTTGTGATGTCCCCATCGTTTTCCCAATCCCTGGGATTCCTGCTCCCCCTGTTTTCTCCACAATTACTGTCGTTTTTCCCAGAGGTGGGTGGAGGGCAGCTGGGTAGGACTTTGCCTGTTAGCCAAGACTAAGCCACCACACCAAATCAGATCAAGGTGTGCATAAGTTATTTTCTACACCCTGCAGAAGAAATCGTAGTAAACCTTCATCTGAGTTACAATCTTCAAAATCAAGGGTTATCCTTCACTATCTCTAAAAAAAAGCTGGTGGAAGTACCTCTACTGTAAATGTTTGACCTTAAAACAAATAGGAACTGATCAAATTCTAAATTTTATTTATTTCCACTTTTTTCTTTTTCTCCTTTCTGCCTTCTTCATTTTAATTTTTTTCCTACTTTCTTTTCCTTTGTCTTCAGTACCATAAAGGAATTAAATTTTACCCTTGTGTATCATCATGGTCAATATTTTAGTTACACATGCAATAAACTGCATTTTTTAGCAATGTGTGTCACTGAATCTCCATTGTTGCACTCCATTAAGGTTACTGTATCTAAGATATTACATAGCAACTAAGATCTGGTCCAGAATTCCTCATGGTACTTAATGGAGCCATTCTCTTTTTATGTAATCAAGTGATAAACTAAATTACTGTGTTCAGACTGAGGGCCTCTGAATAATAAATAGCCACTGGGTTTGGTTTTTTATTTTATTATCCCATGATGTAATTTAATAAAATCAACATTATTGGTTTTGTCATGTTTAAGTTATCATAGCTAACTTAAGGTATAGTTCTCTAGATGATTTTTAAAAGTAATAAGAAAAAATGAAAACTAATCTTTGCCAATTACCATAGTAGATTTTTTTCCTTCCTTGTGATATATGCTTCCTTGTGATTTTTTTCCTTGTGATATATGCTGTAACATATGAAATTATTAATTTATACTATTAATATAGTAAACACAAGATAATGTAACATATATTTACATAGAACATCAGATGCTCTTTTACAGATTACTGAAACAGATGACAGTTTATTGTCATTGACATTACCTGAATTGGCTGTGTCATTGCATGAACAGTATGGTTTGAGCCTGCATTGGCATAATGTACTGGCAATTCTCAGAACAGCAGTTTTCCTAAACCCCAATTAGAGATGACAATGCCAAATAAGCATAAATCTTGATGAAGATTGGGAGACAATGATTTATGTTCTAACAGCAGTATGACCAAAAAAGTACAATTAGTATTCATTGAATTCCATGAAAATGAGCCAGGAATCTTTTGAAGAACAATAAATCTCTATACAAAAGTGCCTGTCTCAGATGATTTGAAAGAAACACAGGGTCCTACAAAATGAAATTTGCCATGAATCCATCAAAGGAACATTTTCTGGGCCTGTAATTATTCAGGATAGATTTTTGTAATAAAGATACATTTCAATCATTTTTCTTTGTTCTTTCATGATTTTTGGTTTTCATTTTGTTATGTTTGTAACATGAATTTGTTTAGTCCTGAGATGTCACTACAGAAACTGTAAGCAGATACCTCTAAGGAATAATAAACTGAAACACAGTTGGCATAAACACATTCAGTACTGACACCCAAATGAGGAGTGTGTGGGCAGCAATTTAAACACCAGCTTGCAAAGCAAAATGGCAGTATAACAGAGCAGGAAGGTGATCATCCTTCTCCATATGGCTCTGCTGAGACCACACATGCAGCCCTGAATGCTGAAAATTCCTGGGTGTTTCAGTATGAGGGTGATGCTGACCAATTGTGTCTCTATTCTCAAACACATTCATTGATATAACATCAGGTGTTCTGGAACATTTCATGAGATACACTCTTCTTAATTTCTGTCACTGGCATTCCACAATATTATCCTTGTGCTTGTATTTTTGCATGGTTATTTTTAATATTCCACTGGATAATATATAATGAACCTGTGTCAAAACAGTTCAAGCATCGTTTTCTTTTAGAAATTAACAAATTATATTAGGAAATATATTTTTAATTACAGAATTTATATAAAACTTTTCACAAAACAAAAGTCTCTCTATCCTTTGTCCAGGGTGAAAACATGAAGGTTCCACTTCTATCTATGTTTTTCTCTGAGCACTATACTTTCCAAAATATGAGAAAATTAGGGAAAGTAATTTGCCTGTAGTGTTCTTTACTTTCAGAGTTACGGAGCTGGGTTTAGTACGTATGTAAGTAATTTTGAGGTTTTTTTGACATAACTACAGTTGCTGTAAGTTTTCTTCCTAATGTAAGGTTATTAAAATGGAAGAGTGAACTAAGCCCTGTTCTGTTCTTTACTATTCTGATCTACTTGTATTCTATCCTAGTCTAATTTAGTTTCTATTCTTTTCTCAGGCCAAGAGTATGTATGGTCACCACTTTAGAATCTTATCAACTCCTTGATGACTTCTTTGTGTCAGAATGCTTTGTACTATGAGGACAAAATAAGAAGCCACTCTGCTAGGTATCCTCAGATAATAATAAGTGCATTATTAAAGATAATTAAAGTAATAAAGTTGATATTATAGCATTATATAAACAACTAGTGAAATAAAACAGGGTTCTGTATTTTATCTTTTACTCAACATAGTTTAACTAGAGTCTAGTCACTTAACCAGATGGAATGGATCTGTACTTCTACCAGGAAGTACCAGAAAATATAATTTCCTATTATATTCGGACATATTTTAATCTAACACTCATTTCATCATTCTTTATTGTTTGATCATCTTGATCATCTGCTCTTGATTGTTTGTAACAATTTATTGATTTAGAATGGCTGCTTTTTTTTTTTTGGTTAGGAATATTTAGTTTTAGAAATAAATGTCTCCCTTTAAAAGATGAGTCATTTCCTTTTCTAGTAGTAAGTAAATCATCATGATTTATCATAAATATCTCATCATTAGCCTTGTCCTTATTAACCTGTTATTAAGGAATAAATTGAAAGTTCATGAACTCCTCTTAAATTTTAATAGAAAATATAAAAATAAAAAATGTTGTTTGCAAATGGAACACATTGATAGCACCTATTTTAACCATCTAGTGTTGTGCAAATCTACTATGTGGATGAAGTAATGCCAGCATGTAGCTTGGAGGACATTGACTCAGGACACAAATTTATGTAAATGAATCCTGTACTTGATCAGTTAATATCAAGATCCAAAGAAAAACTCTCCAAAGACTTAGGGCATGCAAATAAGTTGTTTAACTTTTATGAAAATTTTATTGGAAAGGAAATACTAAACTAGGAAATGTCATTATACAGTGCAAATGACATAATTTGACAAGGGTGTAAGCAAGTGGTAGTATCAGTACCCTTTGGACTAGACCAGATCATCATCAAGTTACTAAGTATAAAATTCAAAGCATTTGGAAAGAGAATGACATTGTAGAAACATTGAAGTACTACATAATATGTAGATTCAAATTTATGATTAAGATATCTTTTGGTAGTGCCAGAGGTTTTTCTACAGCTGCTGTGACTTAGAGGCACAAGTGCACGCAAGGTCAATGTTGTAGTACAAAAATCCCTGAAGGAACAATTTCAATTGTATAATGTCACTGTGCAGGGCAAGAAGAGATCCACATGCTAGATATTTGTAAAATTAGGTTGACCCATGCAACATGGAAAGAACTCTGGATCTCTGTTATGACAAATCAAAACTGTGTCTGGGATGAGATAGAAAGGTAGAATCATGTGAACCACCAGCAGCTTTGTAACACATTGGTCATCCTTGGGAGTCTGCTTACTACAAAAACACAGCTACACGAAGACAAAACCAGAATTAAATTAGCTCGGGCTATGAGTGACCCAGGCAAGTCCTGACACCTGCACTGCCACATCAATGCAAGTTCATGGACTTCTGATAGCAAGTCAAAATCATACATACCAGGCTAAACACAGAACAGAACTTTAGCAAAGTAGAGAATAACTAAATAGATTCTTCACTGAGACTGTAGGCAATCGTTGGAACAGGCTTCCCAGGGAAGTGGTCAAACCTGTCAGAGTTCAAGGAGTGTCTGGACTACACTCTTCATCATATGACTTATTTTAAGTAGACCTGAAAGGGACAGGGAGTTCCTTGATGATGAGCCAATGAGTAATTTCCATCTTGAGATATTCTATAAATTTATGAAAATAATTTAAATCAGAAAATTGGAAATTTTTACCAGTCTATTCCATATTTTAAGCTCTTCATTGGGAATCAAATCTTTCAGGTATTCAGACTCCAGCTAAAGCAGAGAATTTTTAAATAACACCATCTGGCATCATTCCTCTTCTTTCCTCTCCTATGAAGTAAAGCTGAGTACCTCTTCCTTTGTAATCTAACATCCTGTTCCTCTTTTTTTTTGCTTAGGGTTGTTCAGACCATTTTCTTTTTGACTGAATATTGGTTTTCCTTATGTAACATTTCCCATTAGAAGCTCTTTAGCTTGGCTCCTTATCATTTGTCTGCATTTTGCTCATTCAGAAATGATATTTACTACAGTTGGTTGTAGTGGGTTTACATGATTTTTGAAAGCGCAGCCATAACTAGACTACCTACACTTAGACCAAAATTTGTCTGGCAAGTAACAACAAAACTATTATGTTGGTTGTTGTCAGTATCTCCATTATGGCCTACATTTGATTGTACCTGCAATGTGCTTACCTGAGGATTAGAGACAGGCAAGCAAAAAAGTTTATTTGAAATATTACACATGGTTATGCTCTAGACGATGATGCAGTGATTACAGGATTGGGAAGACAGCCAAAACACTATGTTCCCTTCCTTGGTCAGGTATTTTATGATCAGTATCTTCCAGTTAATTCAATATTATTTTTTTTTCCTATAAATTTGGGGGTTTATGTCCACACTACCAGTAAGTGCAGCAACATCAAAGATCTCTAATCTTTAATTTGGTAATTGTTGCTACAGAAGTAAGCTAAATGATCTAGAACTGCTTGGAAGGATCTCTACATTACATAAATTATAGGAATATAAAAAATTATTACTTCTCTTTTCTTTCTTATCTGTTCTACATCATTCTTTTTAAAACAATTGATTATTATTTCATCATGCATATGTAATTTTGGGCAGAACTGATATATTTTGCAGTAGTAGAAATAATAAATAACAACAGCACAGGAAGAATCCAAAAATTAGCTGGTGGTTTTCATCATTTTAAAGGCCAGAACACTTTGTGAGGCATAAAATTTCATCCAGTGATTTCCATGGTATTTCTGAGATTTAAAGCTTGACTTCAAACACTTCAAATTGTATCTTTTAAAAGAGACATATACTTTGAATTAAACATTTTGAGTAAGACTAAGCCCATCAGACAAGATTTGTTCCAGCAACTAATTCTGTGTGTGCTAAAAAGTTTGACTTTATTTGCTAAATCTAACTATAGCTCTTAAACTGTGGATTTTTATCTGCTGCACTAATGTATCATCAAAATATGAATAGACTGTGATTAGACATTAATAAATTCTTGTTAATGAATAAATAAATTTAATATCTCAAGCTTCCTAGAATTCATGTGTTTGGATAGTTCTTTTTTTACATCCCCCAGTTTTCCTTATTCTCTGTGAAGTCTGGGACACAATGCACTACTCCATTAATGGCCACACTACAATGAAAAAAGCAGAGATTTTACTATTTAACATCAGAATAAACGTTACTCATTTCCTGCCTTATTTATTATTTTCCTGTTCACATTTTAAAGTACCTAACAATTTCATTATGGTATTGAAGTGAAAACTCACATCCAGCTCTCCTTGATGTAGCTTGCCACTCCATGATCTCATTCTTATTCCTTTTTTTTTTTTCATTCTTTAATCCCAGCAGCAATTTGTCTTTATTCCAATTATTTCAGTCTATTGAATGGTTGTTCCACTAGCCTTTAATGATTGATCTGTTCATATTGTTATGCTTCATTTCACTATTTACTCAGTGAGATAAACAACTCCTTAATATATAGGTAGGGTTAGTTACAGCTCAAGGTGAAGGCACAGGATGCTCTCTCAGTTCTGAAGAAGGTGGTTTTGGAATATAGTGACAGACAATGGAGGTGTTGTTTACTCTGGAACTGAAGAGTATTAGCCCACAAATATTCTCCACTGGATATATGCAGGCATAAATGGCCCTAAAATATTGAAGGCAAGCATGGAATTAGACATTTTCAATTTTATGTCATCTCTGCTACAGCTATATTTTAAAATTTTTTTTCTTTAAAAATCACATAAGGCAAAAAAAAAATTACTAGATTTTTTTAAATAACAAAACTCTCATTGTATTCACAAGCTGATGTGGAAGTATCATCCTTATGAAGTATTTATGGACATGTTTTATTTATAGAATGCTCTGACAGTTATATCATGCAGAGCATTGAAAAAAATGGCAAGGAATTTTTATATTTTATAAAAATGTAGCCCTTAAGAAAAAGTCATTATGACTTTCTAAAATTGATAAAGAACATCATAAACTCTAGCACCTGCCCATTTTCTTAAAGAAACATCAATTTATCTCAATATTATCCATTTATACAAGTGAGAAATACGCATGTGGAGGACACAAGACAATCCTAACTACATTGAACAGATGCTTCATACTTTAGTGTTTTAAATTATGTATGATGCATGAATGTTTCTTTTCATTAATGTGCAAATTGGACCTGAAATTTTGCACAAGTTTTGTATGTCCTGCATCGCAAGAAATATGGCCAATTAAAATGTGGGGGGTTTTTATCCATATAAAAACAAATGTGTTGGATACTGTTCATTAGAATGCCAGTGCTTTCAGTAGATCACACTTTCCCACACAGCAGATAGTTTTAATGTGGTCATTCCTTATTTCTGTCTGAAATGTTGCTGCCTACTCACTTATAACCTAGGGCAAGATTTAGTTTTCTAGAGCATCAACATCAAGTTCCCTTCATTCCTCCAATTTTAAAATCTGAGATCATTAAAGACCTGTTCCCTAGCAGGAAAAAGAGAAATAACAACAAAACAAACCCAGAAAACCCCAAAGAAACCAAAAAATAAACCAACCCTCCACACTAATTTTGTTGAAAGCAGTTCTTCTGAGCAGGATGGTAAAATTTCCTCCTGTGGTCTTGAACCTATTTAGGTCAGTGTTAACAGTATCTGTCAGTAAGGGATCATTCACACCTGCAGTTGCTACCATGTAAGTAATTAAAAAATGACAAGAGGTCCAATTATTATGAAGTTATCATGCATATTTTCAGCTAATAGAACATTTCAGTATGTAGGCAGATATTTTTTTTAAATGGTTAAATAATTAGTTTGTGAAAGGGAAGACAGTTACTAAAAGCCAGTTCTTATCAGCAAGAAAACCTTTAACACTAGTTTAACATTATTTCACAGCTTTTTACCATTGCAAATTTTTAAAAAATTTAGTAGCACCTCCATAACTTCCTACAACATGTTGAAGGCACGCCTCATAGTGACAGTTCTATTTTCACTGAAACTGTAGTTATGAAATGAGAACTACTAAATAATTGCTGTTTCGGTCAGTGAATATTTTTCTCTTTTGTGGTGAAAGTTTAGTACGTACCTACATCCAGTTATGTACTCATTTATGGAAAATATCTTTGATGTAATGGCTGTTCTCTAACATAAGCTTTATTCTTAAGAAGTAAAATATAATCATTTTCATTTATATTTATTGAAAGCTGAAAATAATTGTTACAATATTTTAGATTACTTTAATCTTAAAGATATTGCAGAAAAATAATCATTAAAAGCATTTTTTTCTTAGCATCAGTAGTCCCCATAACAAACTATATAATACAGATATGTTTCAGGGCTACTTCTAATTTGATTATTCCTATATGACTATAGTAAATATACCCATTTGGCTTTGAGATCTCAAAAGCTTGCTCTCTAAAAAAAAGGATTATTTCTTCCTCACAAGAATTAAAGTATACTTTCTATTAGCAGAAATTAGAAGGGTAGAATATGTTTTAAGCCAAATACAATGTCTGTTAAAATCAATAAAAGAACATCCCATAATTTGAAGTGCATTTTATCATGCCTCTGCTCTTTTTATATCTAGGTGTTATACTCTCCTTGCCACCTAGGACAACACACAGTCTTGAGTTACACATCCAGAAGTAGTTGTGCAATACACAGAAATATTGAACATCCAAAATAGAGGTTCCTAAAGCGCAATACACACATTATTTAAATTAAAAGGCAATTCAATGAATTGGAGATGAAAGGGAAATGCATGACAATAAAACCTTGGATGTGCCAGCCTGATGAATGACCAAGGCATACTGAATGTTGCTAACTAAGCTGAAGAGGAGGAAATAGAGACCAGGAAAAAAAACCCCAGATTTTTATGTTCTGGTTTAGTAACAGACATGAATTTCCACGATGCCCTTCACTCAGCATTTACAGTTGTGAATGACTAATTGCACACAATGGATTACTGCTGGGTTTTTTTCCTACATTGAATTCACTCTATTTTGGAGTTAGGAAAGAGTAATTTAAGATACTCAGTATAAATCTGTGGTCAAAGGTGGAATGTCAAAATAACTCTGCAATTTGTCAGTTCAGTATTTCTCTGAAAGGTTAAGATTTCATAGTAATTATGATATAATAATTGTATTCAAAAAAATTCCTCTGAGTAAACAATAAACCATGGCTTAAATAAGTGAAAGAAAGGATCAAAGTGGGTGCTTGCATTCAAAGTCTGAAAATCTGAGTTTTGCCTGTGAAGATGTCACATTTAAACAGTGCTGCCCATAGGACTGGTTGGTGAGAAGTCACAGATACTGATCTCCAGACTGCAGTGACACAGGTAAGGTCCCTTATCCCATTTAGGAAAGTTTGAGTAACTCCTACTTTGGGAATCCTTCTCATCTGTTGCATGTTGGACGCTGAAATACCAGGCACAGTCAATTTCTAGAAAATTTTCTGTGTACAACCCACCACAGACATAGGCATCAAAACAGTTTTCTAGCAACACAGAAGATCTTAATTTTTTTTTTCTATCAATTGTTTACATATGTGCTTAAACAAAATATATGTTGACAGTTATTTAAATATTTGTTTAAAAACAGAAGGACATTTAGAAACCCATCTCATTCAAGAATCTCACTCCTCCAAGAATTTAATTTTTTTTCCTATGATTTTTCTTGGCTTGTATATGTATATGGGAGAGGACTAAGAATTTTATCTGTGAATTCATAAAATCACTGTACTGGTGTCAGCTGGGATAGAGCTCATTTCCTTCACAGTGGCAGGTATGGGGCTATATTTTGGATTTCTGCTGAACACAAACTAATTTAATGAACTATATCTTCCATAAAAAAAAAAAAAAGTGGCCCAGAAAAGTGTTTTTTAATACACAGACATTTTGTATAGGAAAACAATTTTCTGTACTAAAATTCAGCATATCATTTCAGTTTTGAACACAATTTACTCCATTTTTGGACTACACTAAAACTGAGCATTCATGCATGCTGGAAATGAAGATGGCAGGCAGGACAGCAGGCTGAAGCACTGCACAGCATGCTTTATCTAAAAGAGTGTACAGAACTTGCACTCACTTTGTGTAATCAGCAGTCCAGGGTGTCCTGTAAAGGTCACCTAAGTACATGGGGACAAAAACCAGGCACTTTCAAAACACAGTTATGAAAATGTGAAATTAGAAATAAGGCATCAGACTGATGAGCTTTAACTTGTCGTATACAATAGCTGCAGCCAGTGAAGACTAAGCCATATCTTGCTGAAACTTCCTCTAAAAATAGCACCTATGTTTGCTGTAATTTTTTTCACAGACATTCCATAGGTACAATAGTAACAACATTTATTTTAGATGCAGGACTATACGTTAAGAAATTTTGATAGCAGACATAAACAAAATGAGTTCTTAGACTAAAGTAAGTAAAGTAAAAATACATTTTACTTTAGACTTCAATAAGAAAATATTATAGGAGCTTTTATTTAAAAATACCAAAAATATTGAAATACTGCATTGGACTTGAACCTGTGACTCCTGTATCCAATGCAAACATCCTAAAAATTGACAAGGTGGAAAGCTTTGAGTTTTTAAAATCTATTTTGCTTTATGTGTAGCGATCCCGTTACCACTTTCCTATAAAGCCGACTGGAGCAGCCCAAGCAAATAAAAAAGAAGCCTGTGCTAAATCTGCCATTCCCAATGAAACTTGTGCACCACTGGGTACCTCACCTCTTATTTCTGTTAATGCCTTCTTTAGGTGAGCAGTGATGGAGCAGTGGTGGAGAGCAATGATGGTCTCCAGTTTCAGACAATTTGTGCATCTCAAATGCTGGGCAGAATAAGAGTTCTTAAAATCTGTATTTTAAAATGGATTGGAAATGAAAACATTCATTCATAAATTGGCACCTAACAACACATGTATTTCAATAGGACTGGTCACTATATATTTCAGGCATGTTCATTAGATTTTTTTCGCATTAAGGTAGCTAAATACTTAGGAAAGGAACACCTGCTGCTTAATCTTGCCCTCTTCACTGAGCCTTTATTTCTGGCCATTGCTAAATAGGCCTGAGACTAAATGGCTCTTTGAACCAACCTTCAATATTTTTGCTCCAGAGATTTGCATTATTTCTATTAAATACTAGTATCTACATCTTAATCTACAATTTCGTGTTCTGTATTTTTTTTATTAGTACATCGTCTTTGAACTAATAAATCAGTATTTTAATAGACTTTATTATATATATCTAATCTCCAAAATTTGAGCAAATGTAGAGAAATTGCTATGGTTTATTTATCAAAGGAATATTTATGCAGGGTGCTCAGCTATTGTTTGTCAGCACAGGTCCTCAGAAAGCACATTTTTATAATAACTCCTTTAATGATTTTATATATTTACACTAGGGTCATGAGATTTTAAGGTTATGAAAAGCATGGAGTTTAGAAAATGTTTGGGAAGGAGATTCTAACACAGAGATTCCCCAAATACTGTAAGAAGCTGCTGTGGAAAGATTAAAGAAGAAAACCGTGCAGTGAAAACATCTGGCCTAACTGTAAGGAAGAACTCTGAAAAATTCCCTGAAGGACTTCTGTGCTGTCTTACAGACTTCCAGTTAAAGTATGGGCTGTGATTAAATACACACACAAAAAAATTTTACTCAAAACTCTCTGCAGAAAACATAATATGCTAAAATAGGTAAGTAATTAATCTTATTTTGTTTTGATGAATATTTCTTCAAAGAGAAAAAATATCTCTCATGTCCAGTGAATTCATCCTACAGCTCTCCAGACCATAACCAAATGTACAAATTCGGCAAAGACATTAAATTCAGGTATATCATGAGTATGCAATCTGTTATTTGCAAAGGAACTTTGTAATAAATTCATGTTCAGACAGCCTTCAAAGATGACTAGAAACTTAATTTAGGTTTGAGGTCATTTTAGTTCAAGGTGATACATTTCAGATAATTTACTTTATCTCCTTGTAACATGCACATTTTCTCCAGAACATGCTAATGGTGCTATAATTTTAATTCTGCAGGTGTTCAAATTTACCTCTATGTAAAGGGCTCAGCAAAAGAATAATGCACTTGAATTAAGTTTTACGTGTCATTTTAAAGGTTTTCATGCTATTTCTCAGAACAGGTACAATATTCAGCTCTTTTTCTGTGTGTTCTGGTTAGTGTGCATATTCATAATTGCTATTGGCAATGGTAGTAATTATAATAGTCATTAAAAGAAAGGTTACTTAGTATTTAACATAAAAGCGTGGGTTTACACAGATTTTTTTTTTTTCTTAGGAGTCCTATACCCTTGCAATGACATTCTCCTTTTTTACTCTGGTATGCAACAGAACTATGTTGTTCACAAGGTTATCCTTCCCTCTTTTTCTATGTTCCAATTTCTTCAACTTCAATGAGATTCCTTGCAGAATACCTCATAATGGAAGTGTTAGACTGAGGTTTGACATGTGGCATCACATAGTAAGTGTCTTCATGAACATCAGGCACTTGAGAGCTGTATCCTTCTAGAAATGTTGAGTTCTATCACAAGAACAATTATCTGCAACCATTTTGAGGTGGTTACATGACCTGAAGCTTGCTCTCTTAAAGATTGCCTTCTACTATGTTTCATCATAATCAAGTTTTACAAAGAAAGTGATCAGTAGAAACAAAAGCCAAAATACACAAGTATGAAATTCATGCATGTGAAGAGGAGTATTTCAGGTACAGCTCTTTATACATGTCAGTGAGGTTAACTGAACACTTCTTGTGGTTGCAGCTAAGACGAGGTTAAGTACTGCAGTAGGTGGGAGCAAGAGTGGCTAAAGCCCAGATGTTATTCTATATCATCTCACATCATTGTCGGGGGCAGTGGAAAAGGGAATCTTCACTTCCAAGGAGAAGGGGTTCCCTCCAGTCAAGCATGTGTGGTGGACAGAGCAGTGCAGTAACGCTGCAGCGTTTGGTGGTATCGCGGCAGCTGGGTCAAGCGCTGCACTCTCTATTTTTTACAATTTTGTTATTAATATTGCTGCTGTTGCTGTTTATTTTCTTGTCTCAATGTCTCCAGTAAGATTTTTTATCTCCAATGCACTGCAGCAGGGAGGGGAAGGAAAGGGAGGGCGAGGAGCGAGCACCATGTGATTTGGAAAGTCTCCGTGGGAGCGCTGAATCGGGGAAACCATTCCTAAACCGCAACAAATGTAAAAGTCAGAAAGTCATTTCTGGATTGCATTAGGAAGCCAGAAGGCAAAGTTTTAATTAAAATAACTTCTACTTCAGTGTCATATTTTAGTATGGAAAGTCTTTAACCTAATTGTATTCAAATCCTTTTTTTATTCAAATTTTTACTGAGTTTTCATGTCCCATCTTTATCATCACAGACTTCAGTCTATCTGCTAGATAGGTAGAATTATAGAATAAGACAGAATAAAACATACAGTATCAGAAAAAATATTTATTACTATGATCCCAGAGAAGGTCTAATTACATATGAAAGGAAAAAATAAGGCAAGTTTAATGTTACTTACTGTTTGTTGTCTTTTTGAATGCTCAGGGAGAGTAGATTTTCAGAAGATCTTTACCATTTGTGTTGGTGGTAATCTGACTGTGTAAATAGTAGGGCAGCTCAGACAAAGAAGACATAAAACAGCCATGTTACTTGAGAAAGAAAAGAGCAATTTATTAACTGTAGCCTCATCTTTCAAGGGAATCTTTGCTTATATGAAAGACTTAAACCTACTCAATGTATGTAACAAAATAGTTTTACTATAGAAGTGGCAAACATCCTTGAAGGACATAGGAAAAAGCACAATGAAAAAAATATAGATCAGGAAGTGTGCCAGGTGTGGCCATTTAAATTCAACTGAAAGGGAAGTTATCATTTTCTAATAATAATGTGGAACTTCCTACTCATTCCATCTGATGAAAGTAAAAGCAAACATATAGACAAGAAATAGGCAGCCAGCTACACAAATCAAGATTCTTTTGGCTTAATTAAAGCCTTGGTTTAACTTAAGGAATATTTGGCCCATTGGGGGATAATGGTGACAGCTGCAATGGCAGTCTGTGAATAGCAATCTTCAACCTTTCAAAAAGATTTCTAATTTTACTGCAAAAAACTTTTTGCTGTTCTACAATAAAAGAGAATTTCTCCTCCATTTCAAGAGCCAAATCACTATGTCCACTTACTTCGAAAGTTGGCACTTAAGAAAAAGTCATGGCATCCCAGCAAGGAAGATGTAAAGGAGCACATAAAGTGACTCTGTACCATGAACAGACAACATGCTCCCTTTGCTGCAAAGAAGTATTTCTGGTCACCTCTGTAGGCTTTTACTTGTATATCAAAACCAGATGGGCAGAGTACCAGACCTTGTATTAGAGAATTTTACCCTCAGTACAATATACTGGAAGAAAAAAAGGGCATTAAAAGAAAAATGTGCAACATATAGCCTTGCTTTTGAGAATGTTTGCTTCTGCAGCACTTTCTGGTTATTTTCAATCAGCTTACAGAGACAACAATAGTAGCAATAGCATGAGACAGAAGTTAAACTGTAACCCAACCAAAAAATAAGTATAAAACAGAAGCATGTTTAACCACCTGAGAAGAAGGAAAGTTAATGCTTAAAACATCTTGTGAATAACTAGAAAATTATGTGCAGGTATATCTTACAACACTGATCTCAATAACTGATTCACTGAGACACCAGGTTGCTAAGAGAACTTGGGGTAAAGGTCAAGAAAAAATAATTAGGAAGAAGGAGACTATTGGTGAAAATATGTTCCAGACTCAGTGAGTGCAGAATCAGGCCAGGCTGGAGAGTAAACAGGAGTCTGACAATATGAAGAAAAGGTTACCCTGAAACAAAGGCTTCCAACATTACAGGTCAGAGTTTAAAAAAAAAAGGAAATCTTGGGTTTACAGTGGTTGCCAACACAGTGTATTGACAATAGATGGAAGAAATGCAATGGATTCTACAATCTTGCAAAAGTTTGCAAACCCTTGAGTGTGTGAAGCAGGGATTATGAAAATAGGTTATGCTTTGAGTGCACTCAGCAAGCATAAGCCAAAGGGACTGTGAATGTACTTATAAAGCATTAGGGATTTCTATATGAATCCTTGCAGAAGGTTAGTAATACAGCGTGCTTAACATCATTCTTGTTGTTTTATGGTGTAAGCTTGCAATATTTCCTTTCATAATTTTAATGTGACTTTTAAGAAGGCTGAATCCAATTAAAAGGCATGTATTTAATGACCTGTCTTTCTCTCATACTAAGCAAAAGAAATAGATTTTGAACTGTTGTTTAGAAACTCAAGAAATCAATAAAATGAAGCAAAATAAAGATAAAAATAAAACTGTTAGCACAGTCCAGAAGAAAAATCACATACAAAGATAGTAAAACTGAAATATTTTGTATTTCATATGTACTGAAAAAAGACTGAGGAAGGATGTGGAAAATTTCTCTTAGAATCTGCATCACCTGTATAGTGACTTAGGGCAACAGTCATTTTAGTGAGATTTGACAGAGGTGTAAAATGTAAGATGCAGATGGCAATTATTCTGCTCTACTTGGCACTGGTGAGGTTTCAGTTGGAATGCTGTTTTTTTGGTCATTGAACTATGAGAAAAATGTAGACAAAATTTGAACCCAGAACATGCGGACAGAAATATTTAGAAGCTTTGAAAATTATCCACAAAGCAAACACAAACCCAAAAAGACTGCCTTAATTTGGTCTTGAAAGAATTGATAAAAAACAGATAACAGCCTTCAGATATTTTAAAGGCAATGTGTCCTTGTCCACAGAGAGTATACAGAGAATAGCATGCTTAAATGACAAGGTGTTCTTCCTAGATATGTCAAAAAAATATTTCACATGGGACAAAAATGTTTAGGTCTGTTGATAAGATATTTGATAGGACAATAAAAGAAGTTGTGATTCCACATCTACCATTATATCTATACATCAGTTCTAATGAGAGGCTTGAAATTCAAAGTGAGTGAAGGTTCAAAAGGATCAATGTCTATCTCCAACCGTGTTCCTCCAGGCTATATCAATATTTCACTTCCATTGCTAGTAAGGCTGAAACAGTGAACTAATGACTATAAAGTGATATTAGCATGAAAGTTACTCTGGTCTTATCTGCTGACCTGCGGCAAGAGCATTTTGCTTTTTAAAATCAAAATAAAATAAGATTTCGACATAAATTCCAGTGCTATTCACCATCACATTGTCTTTGAACTTCTTTCTTAGCTTCTAAATTGTAACCAAAATTCCAAGATTTTGCAAATGGCTTTCATAACCAGTCATTCTGTGATTCATTACACTAATGAAAGAGACAGTGAAATATTTGCTTCAGCTTTTTACATGACTGTAGACTGCCAATATTTTTCAGCCACAATGTTTGAAAGGTCTTAGATGTGTCAAAGCAGTTTCAAAGCTATTTTGTCTTTCAACATGGAGTTGAAGCTTATGCATAAAGCTAATTTTTTTTCAGCTGTATTATAAACCATTGCACTTTTTTCTTGCTCTACTAGATCAAGTTTATTAAGTCACAAAAAAACACCCGAGATGTAAGTAGCCTGTTAAGCAGGGTTTCACTTTTATATGATGTTTTAATGAAACATTCATATGATAGTTTTAATAAAAGTTCAGGAAAGTGACTTGCATTTCTGAACACTTTGGAAAAATTGACAAGTATTTTTGATAGCTAACTCCTATTAGAATGCAAAGCAAACCACCATGTTCACAATCCAGATCATCACAGGAAGTTGAAAATATGTCTGACTTCATCTGTCAGGCTTTGATAAGGCAAATTTCTTTTCATGGCCATATTCAAAACACTTTTTATTTGAAGCCTGTTGTTTTCTGGTTGCCTGTGGGTGGATTTGTTTGTGAATACACCAAAGATCTTAGGAAATGTTAGCAACCATCTTTTTAATACAGACAGACTCCTTTTCACTGACTCCTCCTATTCCATATAATTTTTCTGTACAAAAATTAACCACATTGTATATAAATATATCTATATCTGTAGTGCAAGGGTAACAAAACAACTTCCAATGGTTCACATGCTAATTCTTATTTTAAATAAAGTAGTAAATATTGGCAGTTAAACCTCTCTAGTGTCATCTAGCTGCAAAGTAAAGAACAGGTTATTTTAACAGTAACTAAAGTCAATATGGTTTTGGCCAGGTCTTGAATATATTTTATATTTGCATTATTTGCAAGAGCTATTCATTTAACCTGCTTGGATACAGCTCTTCATCCACCATAGGAATTTCCTCTTTTCTCCTGCAAGGTAGTTTCTGGTCTCCTGTGCTTTTTTGATTTTTTCTTCATAATATTCATAATTTGGTGGCTCATACAAAGAGATAATTTGAGCACATCTGTATTCACAGGAGCAGCTGAATGGAAAATTTTATTTCCTGTTTTCATTTTTTTCCAGTTAATTTATGCTTGAAGGAATTTTCCCTATTGACTTTGAAATGAAGGTGCCTTCTTTCAAGGTGGTGTCAAAGATTAAACGGTTTCATTTTTCCATTAGCAAATACTTTGTTACACAGCTTTGAAATTATTGTTCATCAGTTGACACAGTCTAAGTATAGCCCATTTAAATATAATTTGGTCTATATGAGCTAGTTTTCTTTTAGAGTTCTCATACCATTCATCCTTTTGCTTTTAATGATAGTAGAATTTAAAACATTATTTAAGGGTTTTTTTTTCTTTTTCTGATTAGTACTTACAGCTAAGAGTTCATTGCTAAAATATACTAAAAGTGAATTTTTTGCTGCATTATTCTTTTCTTTAGGCATAGGCCCACTGTTAGTCACAAGTTGCACCAGCAGAGTTTTTGGTAGCTGAGCTACTGGACATTACTTAAATTTGACAGCCTTGTTATCATAAGAGGTAATTTATAATTATATATTGGAATAATAGGAATTATGTCCACTGCCATTATGTCATTGGTGCCAGACAAATAAAAAAATAAATAGCTGAAGATGTAGAAAACCATGGCTATAGAGTCTTTGGTTCTAAGCAATTCCTTAACTGTACCTCTTACCTGGAGTAAAATAGTGTTCTAGGCTCAAAGTTGTGGCAGTAATGTAACGAAATAAGGAACTCCTTCTCTCATCATTACTGAAATTGAGCTGTTCCACTGACTTTCCCCTCATTTATCCCACCAGTTGTCTTCTTAAACCAAAACTTAACTTTTTGGACATCTCTTCTGAATCACAGAGACACATAAAGGATCATTTTAAAAATTGCAGGAGATACACAAAACTTAGATGTGATTGAAAAGCAGACATATGGAGTACCTTGCACAGTTTCAGGTACTTAAATTTTTATTGATCTTCCATATATTCATAAGAAATAGCCCATGGATTTTCTAGATTACTTAACTACAATTTGAAAACTACAGGACTGTGTGAACCTTTAAAGCACCCTCCATGCCTATTGTTTTATAACTGTATTTTTAATGTTCCCCTAAGTTAGTTTTACTGGAGAATGTTATAGCAAAAAAAGGTGGCTGCCTGCAAATCAAAACTGGTTTTGCATTGTATGATGAGCTTAATATAGTAATGTCTAAGAATAAGCTGTAGATTACTCCACAGGACTTCAAATAATATGCCATGAAATTCGGGCTTAGACATAAAACCTACATAGTATGGGCTACTGAAAATCAGCATCAAAATAATAAACATATATTGAAAGTCTTCAGGATGAAGCAGTAAGTTAGGTAGTATCATTGCCTTGCAGGAAGAGTACCAAAGAATCGCTGATTGACACCAACAGATATTTTATTTAACAGATTTTAGAGCTCAAGAATCCTGTCATATGAGAATTGTGTTAGCTGGACTGGAAATTTAGAGATGTTTGAAAACCCAGCTGAAGACAAACAGAAGTATTATTGTAATGTGGAGGGCCAGAAGCTGCCACACACATGTTTTACAGTCAGTATGAGGCACAGTATCAGTACTGCCATATGAACTTGCCCAGCTGCCTTATGAAATGGCTACCAAAAAAAGCACATAATAAGGAGAAACAGAGGGCGCTGAGCAGCTGTATTGTGTGCCACTCATTTCTCTTGGGTTTTATTGTTCTCTCCCTTTTATTATTATGACCATTTTAAAACTTTTTTTCTATTGTTGAACTGTTCAACTGCTCTTATCTCAACCCACGAGTTTCACTTTTTTTTTTTCTTTTTTTTTTCTTTTTTCCTGGTTCTCCATCCTGGCCCACCAGGGTAGGGAATAAGCAAGCAAGGCAGCTGCATGGTACTTCATTGCCAGTTGGGGTTAAGCCACAACAGTACTTCAGTTTCCGTGAAGCAGGAAAAAGTCACTGGGTAATGGCAATATCACATCTGTTGCCATATATTCTTACAGCAATCCATAAAAATAATACACCTTATATTATGCAAGTGGCTGTTATTTCCCAATATAGCAGAAATCCAATAAATATTTATATGATTTATACATATTACACAAAACATAGCTACACAGTCAATTACATAATTTCTTTCATGGAAGAAACTCTTATGTGGGACTAACACTTTCTTCTGCACTTCTAATACATATATTAGCAAAATACTGCTAAAAATTCAGTAATTACTATTTTTAGAAAATAAGTTCTGATTTTTTAGGACTTCTCGGTACAAAAAACCACTTCAACACTTTTATGACCAAATTATTTATGTGTGAAGCTCTCATTGCAAGCATCAAACTATGTGAAATCCCAGGCACCATATCTATGAAGTCATATATATGTTTACATAGACATACAGACATATAAACATAGCTAACAAAACTATGTATGTATATATATATATATATATTATTCATGTGTACCTCATATAAACATTTTTATACCTAAATTTATAATTTTTTTCATTTGTCAGTTTAATAAGAAACAATAAGGGAATTAAATTATTTATACCTAAAATTTCTAACTTACTTCTCTATGCCATGCTATGTACAGACATTGATTCCACTATGTCTGTGGCCCACAGAATATTTTCCATTCACTGCAAAATAGCTATCCTAATAATTTTTCATATAAACCAAGGTCAAGCACAAATTAGAATCTTTCAAGTTCTAAGATAGTTATACTTGCATGGTGGCAACTTAGAGAATTCTTACTTGCTTCAGTAGTTTAAGAAATATCATTTATATACCATACCGAGTAATAGGTATGTCCCATCTCTAAGAAAGACTCACAGTGAGGAAAGTGCCTTAAATTCCATAGGTTAGGACATTTGAGGAGTAATGGAGAAGAGGGATTGGCAGGAAGATGGAATTTTGCCACTAGTTAACCGAAACTCAGTGGAATTCTTATTTTCTTGGGGCTTGTCCCTTATCATTTCAGGTCTGTGCTCTGCTATTCTTCATAGTGTGCTCTGCTTCTCAAGGCCTCTGGTATCATACAAGGTGTATATTTCTCTGGGCTGCATCAATATTTTACAGTCATAAATATCCAATTTTATATAGAATAGCCACTTTATCTTTACAAAACTATGTTTGGGCCATAAAAAGAGAGAAAAAAGTAAAATAAATTAGCTGTGGACCTTATAAATTAGATAAATTGCTTTCACAGAGAAATCAAGTAAAACAAAGCTACAGGGAGGTCAAGAAAAGTTCAGACAGAGCAAGTCTGACAAGTCTCAGTCCTGAGGCTCTGAAATATCAGTAAAAAGTTTATAGTCCATTTCTAGGAATGACAGTATGGCCCTGGATTCTGCAACACAGAATTTTGTTCTGTGCTCTCTGCTTGTTTATTTCTGTTTCTACCCATTTGCCAAGTCTGTTTTATCTGATCCTTTTCCTCATGAATCATACATTGAGTAGGGGTAGCAATTTGCAGAAAGAATGTCATAGTGTATAAATATTTGTTTTTATCAACAAAGCTTATGGGTGTAACAATGTCAATCCAACATTCATTATGTTTGGTAGCACACTTTTAAAGCTATGTGCCATATGTTCCTTTCCATTAAAAGACAAGGAAATTCCACTAATCCAATGCAAATCAGAGTAGGATATAATCATAGCAGCCTGCAAAAGGAAGCAAGTGACACCAGGTGAGAAGTGATTGCCATGAATATGTTGTATCTGTACCAGTACTCATCCCATGGTAATAATCTGTTGGGTAGTTTTACTGCCAGTATTGGAAATAGAGGGAAGGGTAGAAATTCAGAGATTTTTCAAAGGTTAAGCAAACAATACAGGAAATTCTTTTGTTTATTTCCTCACAACTCATTTCTTGAATACATTTCCTGCTATGGGGTCCTTCATCTGTAGGTCTACTACAGTGGGATTCCAAGATGATTACACACAGCAGTTCTTAGTCTGGACTCAAATTACACAGAACTTCAATTTCACTTTGAAGTACAGAAATTCGCATGTGCTTTCACTGAAATTTTCCTGAAACCAATAAAATACATTTTACCTGTAAATAACCACTTTATTAGAAGTTTGAAGTGCTAACTTAACAAACTAGATAATTAGAGGGTATTCCTAATATACAATTTTAGTATATGTACTTCGGTTTCATTTTTTTCTTATGTTGTTTTTGTGGCCATTGAGAAAGTCATTCCTCTATCATGTTGTCTATTTCCATTTTGCAGCCATACCTTATCTCATTTTTTTCTTATCTAGACTCAACAAATGAAATTCTTCGTTTCATTCTTATAAATCCAATGCTCTTTCCATACCTCCTACACTACTGTAGGCTATTGTTTTTTGTTACTGCATTGGAAATATCTTAAATTAAATGGCATTCTATAAAAATAATCATTTACACTTAAACAATAAAATAATACCTTCCTACTATCTTATATGAGATTGCTTTTCTCCAAGATATTTCATGTTGTGAAGAATATGTGTAGCTTCACAGGAAAACCTGCTCAGTTAATATGGTTTAAATCTAATTCACAGATCTGTCTCCATCTGCTCCTATGAGCTGAAAGACAAGCTGATGGGGAAGCAGGCCAGCCTGGCTGAACAGAGATTTAACTGGAACTCAGGTTTAAGAAAAGGAGAGTTTCTGACCTATGAAAGAAGAGGCAGGATGACTAAGGAGAACTCAGGAGGGCTTACAAGGATGTTGTGAGGTTGTGCAGGGAAAAACTAACAAGGGTAAAAGCCCAGCTAGAATTTAATCTGGCTACTGCTATAAAAGACAGTAGAAATGTTACTCTAATTAGAATCAAAACAGAAAGGGGAGCTCAAGACAATCTCCATTCTTTATGGAATGGGAGAGGAAATGTTGTGACAGATGAGGAAAAGGCTGAGGTACTCAGTGCCTTCTTTGCCTCAGTCTTTAATAGTAAGACTAGCTGTCATCAAGGTACCTGGCACTAGGAGCTGGAAGAGAGGGACAGGGAGCAGGGTGGAGTCCCTGTTATCCAGGATGAGGTGGTGGATGACCTGCCACTGACACCACTTAGACATACATAAATCCATAGGGCCAGATGGGATGCAGCAAGGTACAAAGGAGCTGGTGCACATGCTCAGAGTCACTCTCAATGGCCAGAAGAAGAATGAAGGGAACTACAGGCCTATCAGCATCATCCTCAGTGCTGGGCAAGGTCATGGAGCAGAACCCCTGGAATGCCATCACTAACACTCACAGGTAAACCAGAGCATCAGGCCCAGCCAGCATGGGTTTAGGGAAGGCAGGTTCTCTTTGATCAACCTGGTCTGCTTCCATGACAAAGTGACCCTCTTAGCAGACAAGGGAAAGGCTGTGGATTGTCTACCTGGATTTTGGTAATGCCTTTGACACCATTTCCCATAGCATTCTCCTGAAGAAACTGGCTGCTCATGGCTTGGGTGAGTGCACTAGCTAAAAAATTATCAGGGTGTCCAGCCCCATCAAGTGGTGGTGAATGGAGCTAAATCCAGTTGGTGGCCAGTTGCTAGTGGTGTTCCTCATGGATCAGTATTGGGTCCAGTCATGTCTAATATCTTTATCAGTGATATGGATGAGGGGATTGAATATACCTTCAGATGGTAGATGATTGAATTGGGTGGAGTGCTTATCTGCTGGAGGGTCAGAAGGTCCCACAGAGGGATCTGGATAGGTTGGATCAGTGGGCTGAGGCCAAGTGTGTGAGCTTCAATACAGCAAAGTGCCAGTCCTGCACTTTGGTCACAAAACCCTCTCTACAGGCAGGGTGATTGGCAAGCTGATCCGTGGAAAAGGACCTGGGGAGGTGGCTGTCAGATGGCTGAACCTGAGCAGAGGCCATGATGACCCAGAGAGACTCTGACAGCACCAAAACATGTTCTTAATGCTCTTCTGGTTTTCATCCTCTCTCTCGACACTACTAAACATTTTTCTGGTTCTGTTTGGCTTCTTTTTGAATTTTCTTAGCTGATTCCTTCATTATTTATAAAGCCCCCTGATAACCCCTTCTTAGTGTATACTTATGTGTAGTAGCTTCTTTGTAGCTTCTTTTTTAGCATATTCACTCTTGGCAAACACTGTAAGAACAGAATGCTTTGGCTGTAGTATACAAATGCAATCTGTAGCTTTGCATTCCAATTGTGTCATCTATTGTTTTCCAGGCCACTTTACCAAGGAGGATGTGCCAGCAACATGAACAGTATGAGCTGCTGTTCCATAGGTGACTCATGTCATTTTCAGGCGTGCTCTTCTCCAGCTCATACTCTTTATTTTCTTCGTCTTGAAATATTGCTCTTTTTAGTGCTGTTATTATTTTTGTTTTAATTTTAAACTACACCTTTAGTTTGTCAAGGTCATTGTGCATTTTGATCCTGCCCTGCTTCTTGCATTGGTGTATGAAGTGACACAGCTAGCTTAGTGTCATCCACAAATGTTATACAGAGGTTCCAAAGTACCCTCTCTGAAATGCCCAACTCAATCAGGAAATGTTGAAAAAGAAACACATTTTCAACCAAAAGTATATCAATTGCATATCAGGTTTACTTCTAGCTCTTATTTCCGTAGTTTCAGGCAATTAACAAATAATTTTTAACCAGTTTCTGTATTTGCATCCATGCAGTTTTTCGTAGAACTCTTTTATTCAATACATTAATTTGCTTCAATGCTATTTTTGCAAACAATGTATAAAAGAATTTTTACTGAAATAACTGACTAATTATAAAGTGCATATTTTGTTTGGCATCTAACTGTACCAGTGCATGAATTAGAACAGCCTTTTTCACTAGCAGAAGATCTCATTACTTCTCTAATATTTTTCCATTAATCAGTAAGTGCAATTGATGCTGATATGAAAGTCGAGATTGAGTCTCATTAAAGCTCTTGCTAAGAAATATTGGAAGAGTTTAATTATTTTCATTTAGGTTCCATGAATAATAAAATCTCTCCAGATCATATTTCTCTTAAAAATTTCAAACTCTGAGAAATGAACCGGCTGTAATTTTTAGCCCTAATTAGTAGTTGGTAGATATTTTAGTGTGTTCCTAGTTCAGCTATATTTTTTTAGTTATAAATTGGAATTAATTTTTCTTGTTTGCCTATATGTATGTGGAAAGCTACAAAATATTTGAGTAAATATAAAATGGTTACCAATTCTATAAAATTAGTACCAGTATTGTATTATCATTCAAACTACCATTTGTTATTCTGATGTTCAAATTCCATAATAAGGATAGAGCTGAACAGTAAATTGAAGTTTTTACTAATCATGTGTTACCTACATTATGAACTAGATATAAATCTTCGGAATGTTTTTTTAATAAGACTTTTCAAACAAACATAAATAAAAAATAATAACTTATTATAATGTATTTCAATTGTAGCTGAATGCAGTACAAGAAAAAATAGATGAAGACATAACCAATCACCTAAGACTAGAAAAATAGATAGTCCAAAATTAGGACAGCAATTTTCTGAATCAAACTAAATATTGATTTATATAGTCACACCTTCTATTCTCTAACTGGCATTTCATTTGTTTTAGTGGAATATGGATACAATTACTATTCATGTAATAATATAAATAATAGAGTATATTAGGCTAGTTTTGTAAAAAATGCTGTGTATAATTTAATATTTAAGTTTATCTTTCTTTGCAATCACATTATGTTAACGTCTAGTTTTCTATATTTTATAATTGTTTCTTTGTATAGGTTTCATTTTTAAATATCAAGTATAATATTGAAAATAATAAGAAAAGAAGAAAGTATACCAAGTTTGCATTAAACTTCATGTAAGAACAAGAGTTGAATGATGTTATTATTTCCCTTGAATTAGTCTAGATGAGTAGTAAAAATTTGTAATGAAATTTCCCATTCAAAGCATTTATTACCTGAGATTTTGAGAAACCAGATGAGGTAAAAAAACTTATCTCTTTTAGTTTAACTAAATTTCTTTTTTATTCTGATATTTTAAATCTCATTGTTAACTATTTCATCTCCAAGAAATTTCAACCTGTAAAATGATTGTACTTTGAGTTGTGATTTGCGCCTGACCTATAGAAAACATTATATTCAATGCAAGTTTAGCTAGTTGAACTAAAATTGCGTAAGGGCAGAAAGAGTCAGAAATATTGCTACTGAATGAATCTGAGTCATCCACCGAGATCCTCCACTTGTGTGGAAGAGTTCACAGCCACTCTTCAGTATATTACCTGGGGCAGTTCCTGCCAAGGTGGGATGGGATTGGTTTGGGAAGGGTCTGGCACTGGTCAGCAAGCGGTGAGCAAATGTATTGTGCATCACTTGTTTTTCATCATGTTTCGTCTTTCTCTCTCTCTTTCTTCTTCTTCTTCTTCTTATCTTCGGTGAGCAAATGTATTGTGCATCACTTGTTTTTCATCATGTTTCGTCTTTCTCTCTCTCCTTCTTCTTCTTATCTTTTAATTTGTCTCAATTATTAAACTCTACTTATCTCAACCCACAAATTATTCTTTTTATTCACCTCCCCAACCAACAGGTGTGCTAGGTAAGTTGCCAGCTAAGTTTAAACCACAACAGGAACCTACTTTCTAAAGTACCCAAATGCTCAAATCAGTCAACTCATAATTTCTTTTGATATTTATCGATTTGGAAAAGGATTTATCACCTTTTCCCATTCAAAACATTTTACATTTGGACTGTAAAAAAAAAGGAACCTCTACTTGCTTTTGTCTTCAACTAACCATGCCCCCCAAATTGCTTAACATTTTCTCCTTCTGGTTCTTGCATGAGAAAAATTAGATTCTTGGAAAGTAGTTGTTTTAAAGAATAACACACATTGTTTCAGGGAGTGACATGAGGAGGGGCAGAAAAGGCATAACTTTGGGAATGTTATTTAGGCCATGTTACAATAAAATAAGATTATCTTGTTTTGTAAATAAACCTAAAGCATTTTAAAAAATAGGTACTTCAAAAGATAAAGGATGCTCCAGATTTTATATTGGCACTGTGTTAAGAACATCCGATTGACATAAAGATCATTGTTTTGAAAGTGACTTCTTGTATTGCAAATGAGAACTAAAAAATTCTATCCTGCTTTTAAAAATGGAGGTTTTCCTAAACTTGGTGAGCTGAGACTTGATGTGTCACTGGCTTTGGTGAGAATATGACTGGAAATACTGTTTGAAAGGGAAGAGGAATAAGTCCTTACTGACAGAGAAAGTGTTGAAATTTATCAGAACTTTGAGAGGGTAAACTTTTGAAGACTTTTATTAAATACATTATTTTCACTAGTTCCAGATTATCTTGTCCTCATAAATCTTATAGTTATTGTAAATAGATAATTTTCTTATTTCAGATGAAGCTGGAAAAGCTCTTCAAACTTTCTCCCTTTCCCTAAATTTGATTTTGCATATGCTTAAAAGATATCATGCAGCAGAAAGCAAGAGACTGAAGAAATATCAGGGAACGGCAATTTTCTTTTGTTTCAATGAGAAATGTTGTGAATATTTCCTGCTTTTTTTTTTTCATGTTGAAATACATACTAAATAATTAATTGTACATTCTTGTTTCTTTATGGCAAATTACCCAATGGTGTAACAGACTGCAAATTGCACAATGTATTTGCAACACATACCAAATGTTACTAAACTGAGAATTAGATTGAGAATGGTAAACTGAGATGTAGATAATTTCAAAGAGATAGACTGTGAGAACTCAGCCTCTGATTTCCCATTTGCCCTATAAAATAATATTTAAATTTGGCTGAATATATCTATCTGAAACAACATTTCTAATATGTGTAAGAAAGAGGGTGGGGGAAAGAATAAATTTAATTATTAGCTGTGCATTTTGAAAATTAGCCCTAAGTTTGGTATTGAGCAGGTTTTGGGTTAACCTCCCAATCATGTTGGATATTATTGCAATAGCCTTCAAAGTATAACAAGTGATTGCCAGTCAAACATTTCCAGTGATTAGTAGCCTGGCTTTCAGTTGGGGCTTTTTTTGTTTAATCTCAAGTAGAAACAGAATAATCAATATCTGAACATATTAACAATTTTTTTTGTGAACACTTTTATGGATACCTATATGGCACTGATAATCCTCATATGAATAAATATAATGAAAACAACGAGATTTTGTGAACAGGTTTTATATTAGACATTTTGGACCATATTGAATGTTAACTAATTTTATGTCTCACCACAGTACTTTGGTAGGACTTGGGTGACCTGTGGTTGATTTTAAATTGTTCCTTGTGCTATGGACTGTGTTCCGTCAGGTGAGTATATTTTTTTTTCTAGAACTTTGGCAACATTTAGTAAATGTTAGGCATCTGAAGAGGAAGTAGAAAAAAATTTATGCAGAAATTACCAGGAATAATTGGGTAAATTCAGCATACCACTGCAGAATAATTTCCCAGAAAGAGCACCCTGAGAAAAATTCTCTTGTCAAGGTACTTATTTTCCTGCTTCCACATGAAAATGCATTTCCTTGGCATCCTGAAAACCTTGAAGTACTGTTTCATTTTTTTGTTCTTCACCTCTCTTCACTCATTCCTTTCCAACTTCTCTGAAATGTATGACATAGCTTGCAGAAACCTTGTTACAATTTATGCTAAACTCCAAAATTTAAATATCTGTTCATAGGTACTCAGTGAGGTATTTTCTTCCTATTTATTTGTCTGTCTATCACATCACATGTGATTATATAGTTCTCTTTTATGCACACAAACGAATAAATATTAATTTATTAAGACTGATCATTCAGAGGTGGATATGTAGATTGGATGTGTAGATTTAACAGATTAAATTATTGTAATCTGGATACACCTATGGGAGAAGAGAATTTAGAAATCTTTAGGTTCACCTTTAGTCTCTCTCCTATTTCCTCACTATTGTGCTTGTACTTTTTGAGGAATGCAAGTGAGGGTGTGTCTGTCACTGCTCAACAGCCCTGCTGTCACTCTATGTTAGAAAACCTTCAGTCCACCCAGTTCTGGTTTTGCCCTGCAGTACAGAGAGAAGACTACCCTATCCCAAATCACATTTGGGCTGCATTAGGCCTTGAAAACATTTTTCTTAGAGCAGGTGTACCCAAAAATGCTCTAATCCTAAAATCTTTTCCTTTTAAACGATCAAAACTGCATAGATTGGCAGTTTGCTTGAAAGAACTCCCAGACTGAGTACATCGAATAACCCAGAAAATAAATCTTCAAGCAAAATAGAAGGAAGTCAATGACTGATATCCACTGTCAGCAAATGGTAGTAGAAAGGAAAATGTTTCAGTTGAAATTCAGATCACTTAGTGCTGTCTACGTCAAAACCAATTATTTGAACTTTTTTCTGTAGTAGATAGCTGGCACAAATGGTTTTGTAACAATATAATGTACTAATGTGCTGAGCAAAAAGTCCACTTTTAAGGCAGACAGTGCAGCCAGTATAATTGCAGTTACCTAATTGATACCCTGGTGTACATATGCTTTCTATCCAAAATTTATATGATGATACTCTTAGGCATCACCATTAGCATGCAACAATTCATTGTGCAGTATCACAATCAAAAAAAGAGAACTGAAAATAAAAAAAGTACCTGTCTTATCGAAGTACTGTTATGAAGAATGGATGTAGAAGGTTCTCTTTATTAGAGATCTTTGCCACTACAATGAATTTGTAAAGGGATATGTTGATTGTTTTCTTAATCTGTCAGCACATTTCTAGATTTAATAGCAATAAGTAAAATAATTTACCCTGCAAATAAATAAGGCTAAAATTATAAATTTCCTGTCAGGCAATAGGAAAATGACTAGAATCTTCAGATGTTTGGATTATACTATCCTCTCATTCTGAACTTCATTAAAAGTCTATTGTACAAAACAATCCTTCATAGACATATAAGACCAGCAAGAACTATAGAAGTGAACCAACAAATATTTGATAAAGATTCAGAATGGCAAAAATATCACTTATCAAGACACATTTTTTCCTGTATTTCCAAAAACTTGCTATTCTTCTCCCTATATTTTCTTCGATCTTAGTGTTCGTGAGTACAAAATAACTAATCTTACAGCCATGAAATTTAAATGTCTAGTAATTCAAATATGGACTTAAATAAGAGGTAACTTTAAAGCCTCTCTTGGGAGAAAATTTTAGGTACTGTTAGCAATCACTCAGGAAAAAAAAATGTAGACACATCATATCATATATCTTTATGCTGAGCTACAATAAAAGCATTGTTTAGTACATTGATTTAAGCATCTAACTCAATTATAGCTCAGAGTATAAGAGACAATAAGACAATAAGAAGTGTGATAGTTGGATGCTACAAAAAAAAAAAAGGATTTTAAAAGATATGGTGTGCTGGTTTCAGCTGCAGTAGATGTAATTTCCTTCACAGTGACTGACATGTGGCTGTATTTTGGATTTGAGCTGAACACAGGGCTGATAATACAGAGATGTTTTTGTTCTTGCTGAGCAGGACTTAGACAGAGCCAAGGCCTTTTCTGCTTTTTGTACTTCCATGCTGCCAAGGAAGTTGGGGGTGCATGGGAGGTTGGGAGGGGAGACAGTCAGGACAGGTGACCCAAACTGACCCAAGGGACATTCCAAACCATGGGACATCATGCTCAGTGTATAAAGTGGGGGAAGAAAGAGGAAGGAGGGGACATTTGTTCTTTGTCTTCTCATGTCACCATTACCTGTGACAGGGCCCTGCTCTCCCAGGGATGTTTGAGCAGCTGACTGCCCATGGGAAGCAGTCCACAAAACTTTTTTTAGAGAATATCATAGAATCATACAATGCTTTGGGTTGAAAGGGACCTTAAGGCTCATATCATTCTAACCTCCCTGACACTTTTCACTAGACCAAGTTGCTCAGATATGTGGAAGTTTAGTTCATTACTTGTTTGTACATGTACACATCTCAGACTTGTTTGCAATGTACTATAACATTTTCTTTATGCACACTTGAGGTATAATAGAGCCATTTGAAATAGTCTTGTGACACACATGGAAAAATTAGAATTGCAGTAGTTCTCCTAGTCAATATAACTTATGACAAAAACATTGCTCATGATGCATTGCTCTGTATTTAAAAATATACTAGAGTAAAAAGGAGCAAGAAATATACACCTGAGCCCTACATAGTTCATCTTTGATTAAAAATATTTACAAGAACTGTCTTTTATAAATACACATTAAGGGAGCTTGTGGTAGAAAGGGTTGTGGTCTCAGTGCTGCCTGCTGCTGCTTACCTACAGTAACATAGGCAATAAAACCTTAGGACATAATTAGGAAATGCCTATGAGGAGAAACTCTTGAAGAGATCACATCATCTTTTATGATCTTTCCCTTACAGTGTCAAGGTACAGGGGATATTGGCAACAAAATAAATCATAGGAATATTTTGAAATAATTGAATCTGATGACTTATTTATAGAAATAAATCAGATCAGCAAAATACCATGATTTTCATCTTTCTGAATTATATGACTTTTTTTTTTCAACTCAGGCTATGCTCAGTTATAACCTGTAGCAATTCTAAGTAAACAGTATAATGAAAAAATACAGATATGGTCTTTGCTTTAAGACTGATGAAAATATATACTTAAAGATATTGCCTCAATATGTCTTGCAAAAATAATTTTAAAATGGACTTTCTATTCCTTCATTTCCCCAAATTTTAGGCTATTTGTTTTTAAATTCTACATAATTAATATCAAATTTAAATCCTAGAGTGGAAAACCCTAGTCCTGTAGGAAATATTTCTTATGTTAATTTAAAAAACCCCTCCAAACAACCACAAATATACTTAACCAGGGCTGCCTTAAATTTCTTTAAAAGTGAATTAAAGTTTCAGCTCTATTTACTCAGAAAATTTGGCAAAAGTGGCTGCAGTTATAAATGCAGTTACTTAAAACAGACAAAGGGGTTGAACGCACCCTCATGAAGTTTGCAGACAACTCCAAGCTGAGGGTTCAGCTGACACCTGAAGGAGGGGATGCCATCCACAGGAACCTGGACAAGCTCAAGATTCAGGCCCATGCGAATCTCATGCGGTTTAACAAGACCAAGTACAAAATGCTGCACCTGAGTCAGGACAACCTCTGGCATCAGTGCAGGCTGAGGGATGAACAGATCCAGAGCAGCCCTGTCAAGAAGGGCTTGGTGTCACAGGTGGGTGAGAGGCTGGACATGACCCAGCCATGGGTGCTCACAGCCCAGAAATCCAAACGTGTCCTGGGCTGCATCTAGAGCGCCGTGGGCAGCAGGGGAGGGAGGGGATTCTGCCCCTCTGCTCTGCTCTGCTGAGAGCCCACCTGCAGGGCTGCATCAGCTCTGGGCTCCCAGCACAGCAGGGACATGGACATATTGGAGTAAGTCCCGAGGAGTGCCCCAAAGCTGATCAGAGAGATAGTGCACTTCTCCCATAAAGACTGGCTGAGAAAGCTGGGGTTGTTCAGCCTGAAGAAGGCTCTGGTGAGATCTTACAGCAGCCTTTCAGTACCTAAAGGGCCCTCCAAGAAAGCTGGGGAGGGCTTTTGACTAAGGCAACTAGTAGTAGGATATGGAATAATGGCTTTAAACTGAAAGAGAGTAGGTTCAGGTTTAGATGTTTTCTGTGAGGGTGGTGAGGCACAGGGACAGGTTGCTCAGAGAATTTGTGGATTCTCTATGCCTGAAGGCTGTGTTCTGCCACTGTAACTTACGTTGAGTGGAAAACTTTTTTTTATTTTGCTAACCATAAAACCTGTAACAACCTATAACATGAAATGAAAACTTGTATTTGATGGACATGTAAAATTACAAATTCACAATCTGTTTTAATGGCATATAAACTGTGGGTTCATGACACAGGAATTTTACCAGTTATATATCTGAATGCAAAATAAGATAGTTTATTTTTATTTCATTTAGGTAATGTTAATTCTCTTTTGTATTTAAAAGACCCAGCAGAAATTTTCTCCTTTTTATATAATGCAGAGAGAAAAGAAAATATAATGCTCTTGTTTAATATTATTATGTATGAATCTGTATAACTATAGGTTTAAATCTGTCAGTCCTACACTAATGAGACAAAAAACTGTTTGCAATGAAATACTGTTAAAAGCAAAATGAACGTGCAGTGGTCTTTTAGCTCTAATTGTATTGTGCTGACATTTGGTGTAATTATATGCAGTTGAGTATAATTTTCATGCCACTCTAAGAAATTCTGAAGTAAATTGAGGTAGCTATCTGTTTTCAGATGAGTTTGATCACTTTCTTTTACCCCAGTCTCACAATTTAGTTAGAGAGGTCTGAAACCCTGTATTTATCATAATCTGCTTCATTTGTTCAGTCCCCATGCAGCAATTCCAATTAGAATTTTATCAAAGTCGTCCTTACAGCAATAACGATAATCCTTTAGCATCTATCTGGATTAGGTCTCTGTTTTATTCTACTAATGAATACTCTAGAGGGGTCTGGGCAATTTTACAGAACAAATTAACCTTAGAGCATAGCCATTTAAAGTGTTCATTATACTGGACACCTGCAAAGTGTACTGGGCTTAAATGCAATTTAATAGACCCTTCTAGGCCTGTTTTAAAGTGTCCTGAAGAGAGTATGAATAAGATGATATTTAAATTATGATGGTTAGAATGGGATTTTTTCTAGCATTTTCAATAAATATCAGATGTCCTATGTATGAAACATCACTTTTGGAATACATCAAATATCATCATGTACTTGCAGCTTTTGAAATCTAAAATGAAAAGTTTCAAAACACTGAAATCTAAAATTAATGTCTCTTCAATTCTACCTTTGTGTATAACATGCTCAAAAATGAATGTTCTACATGTGATACATTTTGTTTCTGATTCAAATACTCCTATTATTGCAAAAATTCATGAACAGTAATTCTTAAATAGGCTATAATGGAAAGGGATTGGGGAACAGAGGGCAAAAGAGCAGAGGGAAATGGAAAAGCTAATTGGTATTCTCTGTTTTCAACTGTTCGTATTCCCAAGCCTACCCCTTTTATTTTTTTTTTAATTTAAAGTCAGAGTCTCTTCATTATCTCATTACACTACAATTATAACATACTCCAGTGCCAAGGACCCAGAATGACTCATCTGCATTGTTCACCAATATAAACCTTGCCACTAGAACTAAATGCAAGCTCAATCTGAACACATCAGACACTGCTTGCATGACTATTGTTATCATACTAATTCAATAGGCAAATAATTTGGTCTTTACTAATGGTTATGAGAGTTAGATAAATAGACTTTATTTTTTAATATGTTAAACCGATTTCTAGAAACATTAACATCTTTTCCATACATGGACAAATTTTTTCAATTCCATATTATAAATCTTGCTGGCAACACTGCATTACAGAAAAACTTGCTGCATCTTTGGATAGAATGAGACAGAAAATGCAAAGAAAACCCAAAAGCATTCAGCTTTGCTTAGTTTAATTTGGAGCAGAAAATCTTAAGCAAAACCAGAAGTATGTACTTAGTATGTGGAAGCATATGTGTAAAATCAAGCCAATAAATGTTTTCCTCATTGAAATCCCAAATAACATACTGTGGTGGAAGACAGTGACAAAACTGAAAGCACAGATTAGGCTAGATTTTACAAATTCAGAAGGCACCATTGGAAAAACAGCAGAGTTCCAGGATTGAGAATTTCTGAAAAAAAATTATACAGTTATCCTAAAATCTCTGCTGGCAATATTGCTTATGCCTGAAAAAACCTAGTGTCATTTCAAAGAGGTTTTTTTTCACTGTTAACAAATCCTCAAACTGTGGTTTATAAAAACAATATAAATTTTCCCCATGTTATCTTTTCCCTTTTTTTTAATAAGCTATGTATTTTTAAGTATATTTTAGCTATTAACTGATTTCTATTAATCTATTTCTAGTATTGACAGGGTTTTTTTTTTAATGCCCTCTAAAAGATTATTTGCATGCTCTGCTGCTGCTGAAGTAATGAAACAGCTCATCCTGCTTTCATTCACCCGGTCACAGTCATACAACAGCCACTATTCTGCAAAGTACTGCACTGAAATCTGTCACTAAGAAAATCTGAGTCACAGTCAAGATTACAGTTATTTGTTAGTATTTTGGTTTTTTGACTAATGTGATATACTTGTAAAGTCCTAATATAGACACAGCTGAGTTAGCTCAGGTACTGTGACATGTAAATTAGACAAAAATGAAGATGAGGCAGCTGTGACAGCTGCGTAGACATGACACAGGGGGGATTTAGAACTGGTTTACAGAAAAAAAGAGCCACATTACTCAGTGACAAAACTTGAAATTTATTTACAAAGCAGCACGGGTTTGGCAGGTGAATAGCAGTGCCTTTGTAAAGCTTCTAGTAAAGCTTCTAGTGTAAGATTTCTATGCTGTGGCACTCACAACCTGACAAGGATCATGTCGCCCCAGCCCACTTTAGATAGCCAGCACAGACCACGCAAGCAGCTCTTACTGATCATAATGTTTGAGTCCTGGACAGAATTCTGGCCCATACCTGTTGTCCATGCCCGTGCCCAGAGCCCTTTTCCCCCACTCATGAAGGTAATTGTCTTAACTGTCTATTTCTTTAAAATTAGATAATTATACTAAGTCATGGATGATACTGCTAGTTTTATAACTCAAGGCCAATTTGTTTGGTTTTCCCTATATTTAAAACCAATCAGTGGTTGTTTTCAAAGTTATTATCACCTCCTGGTTTCCTATTCCAGATGTGCTAAAAAGACGTTAAGTCCTTGCTTCAATGCTATCTCAGCTCATACCAGAGTACTTTAGTCAGAAATCAGCAGAGGATATGAGGATATCTTGGCCTCATTTTGTTACATTAAAGTTCTGGAAGTTTTTAGTTCATAACAATCCATAACAAAGATACAATCAAAAGTGAAAAGCAATCAAACCCACCTTTATAACACAGTTGATCTATGTATTTTCTGCAATAGAGGTAGTCTCATGCAGTCCTCTCATTCACATACAGAGAGGAATGTGTGAAGTTAACACAGCTGTGAGTTCTTTCTCTTTCTAGGAAAATTGTTAAGATTTTGTCCTACTTGAGCATGCAGGCTGCTGTGTCAGGGCCTCATTATCACACCACAACAACAGAGAGTAAGCTAGAAAATTTTAGCTAAGATTAGACAAAATATTTGAATTTGTCCCAGCTAGGGTTGTACTCCCGTTGACTGTTTTGCATTTTTATTCAATTAAAACTATCATCATTTCCATGTTATTTTGACCAAACCATCTTTCCTACTTTTTTTAGTCATAAGCTACTTAAAAAACCCTAAAAACTCAAAAACCACACTTCTTTCACAGCTGCAGATAATACCTTATTTATTAAATTCTATGAAAATACTGTACAAACCTGACTGACAGCATTCTAAAGGTATTAAATATCCACATTCTGATTTTCTGAGGAGTACACCATTAGAGGGAAGTCAGTTACCATATTTTCCTTGGTTCTGATCTTAGTACACTCTAGAAATTCATTCAGCCTACTCAAGTAAAGAGCAGTACAAAATTAGGCATATCTCAGTTTTCTTACACATTTTGTTTTCTTTCTCTTGATACCAAGTGTTACATCTTTTATTTTTTGCAAGTTTCATCAGGGCATGGATTGTTATCCTTACCTATTTTTCCTGAGGGTGAACATATTCCACCACCCATGTGATAGTTTCTTAGTGATACTTTTATGGAATACAGTGGTTTTAGCCAACATTAGAACTTGTCCAATTCGAACTGTTTCTCTAGGTGGCAAATAGGTTCTATGTTTTTCTTCTGATTTCAAACAACTTACTCATTGTCTCTGGGCTGTGTCTTGACCATAAATCTTTGTTCCCCTGTGTGACATAGAGAAAAAAAAAAAAAAAAAAGAGATTTTGGAAGGACCTATACTGATATGCTGTAGCCTGTTTTCAGCAAAAGTGTAGCTTTCAACTGGGGGACCCTGAGTGTAGCATTCAATTGTGTAAATGCAGACTACATGAAATGCTCTAGGGTATCTGAAATGAGGTCAGTAGGTCTGACCTAAACAAGACTACAGGATAACCATTCTTTAGTAAGGTAACAGGTGAAGGACTAATGGATCTGATACCTCTGAAGTTGCAGGAGTTACCTGTGTTTAGGCAGCTGGCTGCCACATTCAGATGATTTTAAAAGCCAGTGCTTGACAACTGTCCCTAGCTGAGTTGTAAATAGTCAGGAATAACAACCTAGTATTCTGACCAAGCTTTTATTTAGTTTTTATTTTGCTTTAATTAAGGAAATAATATAAAGTATAAAAACTACAGAAAATGTACCTTCATTATGAGTGTGCTGGAACAGTATTTCTTTCAAGTTTCTTCACTTACACCTTCAGTTTTCTTAGACATTCTGGCAGGTATACCACTAAGATCCTCTGTCACTGCACTTCATCAGAGACTTATTAAATAATCCCATCTGCCTGAAGCAATAACTACTACAGGAATAAAGCGATTATCTATTGTTACCTGATTTACACTTTCTCTAAATCTAATGAATTTAAACACACTTTCCTTGGTGTAAAATATCATCATAACATTAAGAAGCTGTCATTTAAATATGTTCATACAATATCTACAATGCAAACTAATATGTTTTGTGATATAAAAACTGGTCACTTAATGCAGCATGGAGAAGCAATTTGAATGAAAATGAGAAAAAAAATTAAAACTATTTTAAAATTACTTAAAAGTAGAGAGGGTGGGTAACAAATATTTGCTGCTGGTCTAAAAGCTGTTTCACATTGTGCATGTATAAGGGTGGGGAGCCTAAAGCATAGACAAAACCACCATTCAAATCATATAGAAAAAATAGGCAATTAGATTGGAGCTTGAAGCATACAATACTGAGAAGTCTAAGTTCTCAGAAATTTCATCATTTCAGCTGTAATTTCAGTCACCTAACTTGCACTGCATGAGAGTTAAATTCGTTCAGTCATTGGATTGCAAGTTCATTCCAGAGGCCAATTTGAAAATCCAAGATTTTTTAAAATTTTTCTTGCCTTGAGCTAGAGAAAAATAAGTAACTTTCCTAGAGTACAGTGCTTGGTTCTGCTCACATAATTTCTTGGTTTACACATGAGATGGGCCCAGCTCCACCCATATTCTCGTACTTGCTTCTGCACATGCATTTTCTGATCCAGCAAGCATCACTGTGTTTGTCCAAAGATGACTTTTAGGAGGAACAGTGAAAGTACATGTCCATATCCCGAGGCTGCGGAGTGGAAAAGTGTATTTACATTTCAGAAGTGCACATGAAGTGCAGTAGCAATGCATGTTTGGCAGTGTCCATATGAGAGAGACAAGGGATGCATAACAGACCTCTGCAGGACAAAAGTGAGATGGGGCAGAAAATTGGTAATTATTTTGCACTACTTTCACTCTTGTTCTATTTGAACGAATAATTTCAAGTTTTGAAAACAATGTTCAGTATAGTGAATTAACTTTTAATAATAAAAAGCTACCTAGTTAACCACTAACTCTATTCAACAGCAACTAAAGTTGTGATCAACTCCAGTAAATTAAATATGTGCACAAAATATTTCCTAAGCACAAATGCAAAAGGAATGCAAGAGGCTTTTTCTTCACATAACTTAACACTATAGATGAACTCAGGATTAAAAGATGTGGGTGTCAGTAAAATGTCTAGTTCACACATCAAAATACATCAAAAAATTTACTAAATACTCCTGGGACAATAGTCTGGAAAACACAGTGAAGAAAGACTGGAAAGTAAACACCAGTACCAAAATCACTATTTTTTATTCCAGGGTCAAGGACCTTGCCTCCGACCTGCCCCACTCTGGCATACTTATTAGACTACTACTAGTAATGAAAACATCCAAAAAAAACCCACTATGTATTATGGGTTCAGAAGCTAAGATAAAAAAACATGGAAGAGGTGAATGATATTAGTCATCTGGCTCACTATTTCACTGGAAGATTTTCAGATCCTGACATAATTTACAATAGAATAGGCTACATAGATAACAAATCAACTAAACGATTTGTTATCAACCTAGCCTATTCTACTGTTCATTCTGATGACAAATTTTTGGGTGACTCATAAAATCCAAGAGATTTGACATGTCTGTCTGTCTCTATTTTAGTGGAGAACTTTCATCTCTATCTTAATTTGGGCTCAGTCATTCTATTTGTTGTAAAGCTGATTGAAGGGCTGCACAGGAGTAGTCCACAGCAGGGTAAAAAAGAAAATGTTCAGAACATACACAACATACACAGAAGTTATACAACACCATATTGCTTTTCTGCACCCATCCACGAAACTTTTACTTTGTAGTCTCTCCAATATTATTCCAAGAGATTTATAATTGCATTTCAGTCAATGCTCCAAGCAGTGCCTGAAAACAGTCATTTACATTTTCTTACCACTGGCTTTGGGTTTTGGTTTTAGTTAATTCTTCCTTATCAGCTGATGCACTCTTGAAGTCAGAACAACAGTTCTGACCAAAACAAAAGCAGCTTCAAAGCTATTTAATACACAAGAGAATTTTGTCAACCCTAGAGAGGAGAATAGAAGCTTGTATTTGAGAAGAGCTTAAAATTTAAGGAAAACAGTCCATCAATTATCAGTCCTATGAAATATTATTTATGTGGTGCACATTCCATTTTCAGAAAATCAATGGTATTCAAAAGATACAGTAGATAAATGCTTTATTTATAAGATAACATTTCAGCTTTCAGCACCTGCTTTTCTTATATTGTCCTCTGAAGTTGGTGAAAACAGTAATGTTACAGCATAAATAAAATGTCTCTTAAACCTGCAGAGAACTTGAAATAGCCTTTTTTCTGCTTAACAATGGGACACGTGATAATATTACTTGCAGAAAATGAACTTGCTGCAGTTGAATTTCAGACACTAATCTTCTCCACAAAAGGGAGAGAAGGGAAAAAATTTAATATGTATTTTCAATGTATTTTCATTGTATGCATAGAAAAACAGACAAAGAGGAGCCAAGATGAGACACTTAAAATTACACATTGAAAAATATGCATTACTTTCACAATCGTATTTTCCAGTAAACCCTGGATTAAACTAGCCTGGCACTGCCAGAAGCTAATGTTTAGTGCCAACATTTGTGCCTGTCTCAGTCCAGTGTAACTGAGGTTTCCATTCCTTTTAAGTTTCATGTGCATTGATATTAGGTGCTTTACAGTTTCTTTTTTCTGCTTTCCTCAAATCATCATCTTTTTGGTCACTAGACTGCACACATTGTGGCTTGGCATGGCTAATTGCAGTTGACATTTCCAGTCGCCCAGGGTTAGCCCAATATTAATTAAAACATCGTTCTAGACTATTATAATTTTTCTTCACCATTGTAATGGATTTTATGCTATTTTTAAAATTCTGCTTCTTTCAGATAGAAATAAATCCTAATCTTACATTCCTAAGCAGAAATAGCAGGTTGAATTAGCAATCTTAGTGCCACTTAATGAAGTCCTAACATTAATCTTCCCTCTCCAATTCCATTTTCAAAACACCTAAAGCTAACATCTATACAGAAATAGCTTTTTGAAATCTAAGGCTGATTAAAACCCTAGCTGATCATTCAGTGCACTCAGAAGACACCTGGAGTGGCCATTATTTCTCACAAGCTCATGGGCCTCATTACTAACCAACATGTACTTCTAATAAAATTCCCACGTTAAAGAGTAGATTTACTATGGAAAGCCACTTCCCAATGATCATACATTCAGATACACACCACGAGTTCCCTAGCCATATCAGATCAAGGTCATACTTGTTTATTTTCATGAGAATGATTAGAGTTAATTGCTTATTGCCTCAATTACAACACCAAACCGCCTGAGAGGAAGTACTGGAACTTATTCCATCTGGTACCTTAGTCCCTTAATTGTGCCTGTGTGGAAACAGGGGAGATGTTTCTACATCTGTCAGTGATGCCATGATTTGAAGTCACTGAACCAAATCCTCTTAACTTGATATCAGTATAGTCTGAATTTCTTCATTATTAGTGAAAATCCATTATTCTATAAAAGAAATATGTTTGACAGGTTTAGATGGGCCAAAAGTCAAGGCAGACTATTGCACTGTCATCTAGATTTCAACAGATAAGCTTGTATTGCTTTTTGTGTTCAGAGTAACTGAAAAATCTCTTTCAGAATTAAATCCTAGGGCCTCTAAGCCCATAACATCATTCCTGCAGCAAAAATGGAATTTAAATTTTGATTTTTCTTGTCTCTTTTCACAGAAGGTAAGATAGTGTGTGACTTAGGACCACTGAGCCTTTAGAATACACTTTATTCCTCCCTCAAAAAATTTATGGGTTTGTTCAAACATATCTATATGTATAGATATTCTTGTACCCAGGTGCTTACAAAGTGCAGTCACTAGCAATATGGAATTTGCTAGCTTGCAAATATAAGATGGACTATTATTACCAAATAGTCAAAAGGGAATTGTTGACCATTTTTTTTTTGTAATTCATCCCTACAGGGCTGGAATTCTCCTCAAAATCTCCACTTTAGCAGTTTACATTATCATTTTCTCAAACTTCAGTATCTCAGAAAGGCTTCAGGTGTGGCTACTTTGCAGTACCCACCTTCAAACTTGGCTATCATAGGCTATGTTCATGAATGAGCTGTAGAAAAATCCCATGTACATTGTTTAGTAGAGAACATAAGATTGTTTAAGAGTTGTTTAGTTCAGGCTAACCAATTTTGCCATTATCAATTTTCATAATATAAATGGAAGAGAAGATGTCTGACTGCAAACCACTTTTTCTGCAAGAAAGATATTCTCGGTTTCTTCTCACAAAATCTTACAAAAACTGTTTTCCTGTAAAATTCTCACTGAAACGCATCTTCACCTGGCATTTCTATGCTATATAGCTCAGCTGGAAATGGTTATTATTTAGAACTGTAAGTATTACTTTAGCAAACATCTAATGTGCTAGCCATCTCTACAGATTTTTCACCTAATCTCATGTGCTCAACAAGCTATGTTTTTTTCTACTAGTTTTAATAAATTTTGCTATATTCCACACACAACAAAACACAAAAATTCTTATTCTAATATCAGCTTTCTACAGTACTACTTCTAGCAATATTGGTGCTAAGAGTAATTTTTTATTTTTCCTAATGAAAAATTAGTTGCTTAAAAGTTCAATTATTTTCATAAATACAAATAAATATTTATGATTTCTTCTGATTCTAAATTTGTATATGACTAACAGTAGCTATGCTTCGAAATGTAAAATTTTTCAATAGATATTATTAATTAAAACTAATTAGTTTTACTACCTGACAGTAATGTTTTCTATTTCTAGTGTAAAAATGAGTTTGCATTCATTCTGGTTGCCATGACAACAATATGGATTAGTTGTTCTCCATCAGAACATTCTCAGAGCTTTTCATCATTTTGCAGTTCAAGTTTATTTGATAGAAAGGGTCAGTATTTAAAATTCCTTAGTTCTTTAGTTTGGTTTTGGAGAGTCTATTTTTTATATCCTCTTGGGAAGATGTAGTTTGATGGGAAGAACCTAGTGAAACATGGAGACAATTTATGACACAAAGTGTAAACAGAAATTTTGTGCCCTTAAACAATTGAGTTCTAGTAATCTGACATAATTTTTGCTGTATCTTTTAAAAGAGGCATGCCCACTGTCATACTAATTTTATAAGATTTGTTAGAGAAGTTAGACCTCAAATATGGTAATGACCTTAATTGAAGCAACTAGAACAGAATATTACATAGGCATCAAGAGAAGTTTTCTTAAAAATTTAACCGAAAAAGAAAAAAAGAATGAAAGAAAAAACTGCCATGAGTCTCTTGAACTAAGAGATTTAATGTGATACATAATTCAAGAGGATTTAATAAATTAATTTAAAAAATAGAAAAGTTTTTACTTTCAGTTGTGGTTAGTCTGTACTTAAAAAGCCAGATTTGGATGCATTGACTGTACTGGTATTAAGAAATTTTAGATTCAAGAAGTGGATCCACTAAAGTGTTGACATGGTAGTGTTAGAAATTTTGCAGAATATGGTGCATGCTGAAGGGTAAATATTAAATATAATACATGCAAGTTTATTTCCATCTTGAACTGGTCAACAGAAAATGAGAAATAGAGTGGACTCAAAACCCTATACATTTCAGGGTCTATAAATTTAATTCTGAGCTGTAAGAAGAGGTTATTTTCAGATTAGTATTACATCTTGAGAGCCTTTTCTCAGGTTGTGCAGCTTTTTCTTTCTGGAAAACAAGAAGACACTCTCTTTTTAATTCTGTTGGTGGCTGTGTCAGTCTTTTTTGTGCATCATGTCAGAGATTAGACCAGTGATCCAAGAAGTAAAAAGACTGCATTCTGTACAATCATCAAATTTAGAGAATTTTACCCATTGCTCTCAAATCCTTGAAGAGGATTTAGCCTACTCCTGGTGTCTTCCCTGTGCTGCTGAACTCTGCCATCCTGGGATGCACTTCAAGACTTAAGGGATTAGAGAGAGAAAAGTATAGGGATGAAAGAGTCTGGAGATCTGAGACAGGCTTGGCAGAATGGATTCTCTGGCTCCAGCTCTGTCAAGGGGTACTACAAGAAAGATGCAGAAGAACTTCTTACAAGGGCATGTAGTGATAGGACAAGGGATAAAAAAACTGAGAGGGGTAGATTTAGATGAGATATTAGGATGAAATTCTTCACTGAGGGTGGTGAGACACTGAAACATATTGCTCAGAAAACTTTGGATGCCCCATCTCTGGAAGTATTCAAGGTCAGGTTGGATGGTATTTTGAGCAACCTGATGTAGTGGAAAGTGTTCCTGCCTATGCCATGGAGGTTGTAACTAGGTGACCTTTAAGGTCCCTTTCAGCTCAAACCATTCTATGGTTCTATGATTTCATGTATTTCCTTTAATAACTGCTTAATGTCAATGGCAGTATCTGAAACTTCTGTTCTCATGGATTGTTTCCACAAGAAATTATCATAACATGGTTTTTATTGCTACTTATGGGCCAGATAAAAACATCAGAATTAATTTTTAATAAGAACAATAACAAATATAAGTAGAGAATACAAATATTATAAAAAAGAAAATGAAAACAAAAACGAAAAAGAAAAAGAAAGAGGAAAGAAAAAGGGAAGGGAAGGGACACATCTTGCTTTTCATCAGGATGGAGAATTGCTTTGTCAGCAAGCAGTGCTGCAGCCTCTACTGGCTTGGAAGTATTTTTCCTTGTTCATTGGGATCCTGTATTTGAACTGACAAGCTACTTTTAGACTCCTATGTCTAATCCATATTGACCATGTTAGTGTTTGTACAGTTCACATACAATGTTTCACAACTCAATTATACTTAAGGTGAGAAACCCCCTATAATCTAATTAGGATTCCTTTATTTTCCTCCAAGATTTCCTTCTCACTACAGATATGCTGTAGTTGGGACATTCTGTTGCAACATGCTGTTGATGCAACATTCGACGCAAATTTATTAAACAATCTCAGGGTAATATATCTGAGTAGCAAAAGCTTGCCTGAGGTGTTATAGACATAGATGCAGCTCCTGTTGTTAGTGAATATGTCATTTCCATCACATGCTTATTTAAAGATGGAACTACAGAGAACTTGTTACTGTGCTACAATCAGCCTTGATGTATGAGTGCAGTTGAACTAAATTATTCCCTCACAGAACTGGAACTGTGGCCATTAGCTGAACTAGAGCTACAAATGTGAAAGCACTTCACATTTTAGTTAAAAGAATTACAACAAAATGTTTTAGGCAATTAATTTTTTACTCTCATTCTACATCACCAAGATTTCCACAATTTAAAAACCATTTGTTGGCATGGAAACATCAGCTTAATTAAATATGGATTAAACTAATTAACCTAAAACATATCATAGTATAGACTGTTTGATTTAGAATACATTAAAGGAAACAGAACATTTTTCATTATTTCATGTCTTTTATCTACTGAAAATGTTTTGCTTTCATGAGAATTTACATGCTTGATCTTCAGGCTATCTCCTGAAGGTAAGGATACCGTTGACAAGTAATATTAAAAATCCCTGTTTCAACAACGGTGGACCCTGTGTGTTTATACGTTGTCTATCCCTCATGACAGTTTTGCTTTATAATTGTCTGTCAGACACCACCATGTGCCCAGCTACAAATTCTATTTCAGATTTGAAGTGCAAACACACCAGAATCGGATTGGATTAAATAGAAAGTGAAGACATAAAATAGCAAAAAGATCCCTATTTTCTGTCAATTGGTTAGATTGCAAGATGACAGAAGAAATCAGTGAGTATTTAGCTAAAAACCTTGCCTGGAAAAAGAAGATTTAAAGATTCAGTTTCTTTCCTGTAACTGGCTTTTCCCCCTAGAATCAAATCATTGCTGTATGATCTTCTACATGTATTAAGGTTAATAAGGAGTTGTTTCTCATGTACAATTTCCTTTCTGTTTGAATGGCTTTGAAGTAGTAGTAGTATTCACAGTTTTCAAAAGAAATAATAATTTCATTCCGTGTCTGACATTACATCAGTCATTACATCAGCATTACTTCATGTATCTACAAATATTACTTAGTGAAATTCTAGCTAAATTCTTAGTTATTCACTATTAACTTCAATAGGAAGGTCAACTCTTCAAGTAGACTCCAGGCTTCATGAAAACAGACTCTCTCAGGCTGAGAGATAAAAGTACAGAATCAGTCTTGTGAGTTTCATTGTTTTTATACAATTCAAAATTAAATAAGAGTGTATTTGAAGATATTTTTCTGCCATGAAGCAACAGTTCCTCATAATAGTAATCTTGTAGTCCAACAAGCAGCTGCTGCTTCATTCAAATGCAGAGTTTAGGTAATGTCAAAATGTCATATCTATGGTATGTAACATGACTATAATGTGAAGTAAAAAACCCAACTATCTCAATGCTGCCTGAATTCTTGGATTTTACTCCTCAGTTCTTCTTACTCTTCTTATTCCCAGCTGAGGCTTGAAGGAGATAGAAGGATGAAATTCCATTTAAAAATATATAAATATTGCAGTGTTCTCTCGGGTGGTTATAGATGCTTGTCCTGAAACACTAGGGTTTCATTTCTTGCAGGATGTGAAATATCTATTTCATTGAGCAGCTCAGTGTCAACCTTGCCATTCAGCCTTTAGTATGGCACATAGTGAATGCTGCTATGCCTAGCAGGTGGCCTGAGGCTTCCCTGTCAGCATTTTGTCATGCACTGCAGGAACAGTAAAGCCATTCATAGAATTCTGAGAACTCCAAACACTTGACTATTGCTCTGAGTTTGCACTTAAAATATAAATATTCTTCAATGACCTTTCAGAAGACTTTCTATTTTTAAAAAAATATTTTTATTTAAAAAATATCTCATTTGTGTGACTGGTTGGTGAAGTGACAGCCATGCTTAAAGCAATTTAATGCTGGTTTCCTCTTTGATGGAATAAAGCTTGTTGGCTAAAGCATCATAATAATACATCAAGGTCAAAAGTAATACACAAGTTCAGAGCCATAGGATAAGAATTTGATGGAGAAACACATAGGAAAATCCAATGTGCCTGAGTCTTAGGGTGGTGCAGATGAGGCTTCCAACAAGCAGAGAAAATGTCTCTATACTAAAAAGGTAGCAAGGTGAAAAACATCCTAGATACTTCATAGTGATTTTGTATTCCATGCACAGGTCAAATTTGGATTATGGCCCACTGAGGAAACACTGAAATCTTCTGAGTCTCTATTTTGAAAGGAAATTCCAAACTTAAAAAAATACTAGATGAGATTCAGTTCTAAATCTCTTAAGATTTAGAGCAAAATATTGATACCTATGTGACCTGAAACTATGACAGTGATTCTAAGTGGAGAAGTTTATAGAACCTGAAGTAAAAAGAGAATTTAAGCATCTAAGGTTGTGGACAGTAACTTAGTGGGGTTTCACAAGCATCTTGAGCACCTGGTATTTAATTCCTACATGGAGGTGCCTAAATTCTGTATCACACCAGCACATTTTTATAATATGACTTAAGCTTTTATATCTCAGGGACCCATGATAAAATATCTGAGAAAAAAATATTTATATACTAAACCATTTCTTCAAACACAACACGAACCATTTAGGAGACAACCCCCCAAAACTGATACTAATTGTGAAAGAGAAGCATTAAGGATATGGTAATGCTTTGTCCAGCATTTGTATCCTTCATAACTAACTCTATACTTTTAAAATGTCACTGCACACACGTAAGTCACTCCGTATATTTCTAAGACTTTGTCCCTCAGGGTAAGGAAAGAATTGGTTTCTTTTGTGGCCTGAGAGATATCTGATAAATAGTTAAGTATCTGTTACTTTCACTACAATATATCCCCCCAGGTAATGGGGACCAAAATTTCATGAACAAAATTTGTCTGTGTAACCAGCTGCTTCTGCAGGTGGTTTGATTCTAAGCCATACTTTTCTGTGGCATAGTACCAAGCAATTTCCTCCATGCAGACCTTTCCTTTTCTTACCAACCAACTTGGAATGAAATTTCATAAATGCTGAAGTAGAAATGGCACAAATAAAGAGTACATGCAGAAAAAAAAAGAAAAAGTACCCTATTTTGGCTAGGTTTTCACCATTTCAGAAGCCTCAAGACTTGGCAGAATCAAAAATACCTTTACTTTTTAATTAAAGAATTGGTTTAATTTCACTAATAAATTCTAATTCAATAAGGAAAACTGGAATTCCTAACCATAATCCCTATACTTACTTAAGATTCAAGAAGGTTTCAATTTTTTACAGATAGACCCACTTTTACATGCCATGTTGAAAAGATGCCTGAAAGGTTATGGTTTTGACTTCAGAGAACTAACTGAAATTACCATGGGGATATAATACATTCTGTCCAAGATGCAGAGCACATCTTATTTTGAGACAGAGAGGCAGACAAGCAGATATGTAGAGAAATTGTGCTATAACCAGAATATGAGTGATGAAATTTGGTACTATAAAGACAAGCAAGATGCAATCTACTACCATATAAAGCATATGGCAACATTCCTTTAAGTTCTCATGGCTTTTAAGGTCTTCCTAAGAAGATACTACTGGTTTCAATAGAGCTTTTAGCAGCTCAGTGCAAGAGCTCTTTCCTCAGGCTTTTGCTCAACCTCTGCCAAAAAAGAAGGCCAGAACTCCCAGTGTCATTTACATCAAAATAATTGTTATTGAGAAGATATTTTCCTTAGATGAAATATACTGACAATCTTGAGGTGGGAAAAAAGGCACAGTTACTGCAAGTGCACAATAAAAAATATTGTCTAGAGGGCAATATTCTGTACTTATCATACTTAACACAAAAAAGGGGAAGGATCATGTCTCCTATAGATATGTTCCTTTATTTTTTTCTTTCAGTGCTCAGCATTTGGGTACAATATCTTATATGGGAAGGATGGACATTTAATTCAGCTTTTACCAAAGTGGGTAATAGTCCTTGGCAAAGCATTTCTCCTAGAACAGATTTGACAGTTATAAATGAAAATATAAGGTGGAGGTTAATGTTCTCACTCTTTGAAAATTTTAAAAATCTTCCAAGAACATTATTTCACAGATAAAGTAAAACCATATGCATATGAAGGAAGAGACTCTGGCTGCCATGAAGAATCAAACTTCCAGAGCAACCCATGACAGTATAATTTAATTCTCAGTCACTTAGCTACAGACAGGAAACAGGACACAGCAAGCTTAAAACTACATTTTTAATAGGTAGAATCTGGTTAAAAACCTGGATATAATGCACATTGCTCTTTTTGAGGTGAATGGTTTGCAAAGACAATCAGGAGAAGAAGACACAATTTTACCAGAATCCCATTTTCAAATGCCAAAAAAATTTTCTATTTCTGTCTGTGGTTGACAATGTTTTGGCTTTTGATGAAAAGGCTTCATTTTCTACTGCAGTCTGCCTCTAATAAAATTTCACTGTGCTGAAGAAAGAGAAACCAGTTTAGAGTCTTTGTAAGGGTTCAGACTCTTTTTAAAATAAGTTTAAACACAATGCTGGACATGGAATTGATTGATTGTTTGTTTGTTTGTTTGTTTGCAAGCTTGCTTGCTTGCTTCTTTGCTTCTTTAACAATAACTTCGGTATTTGTTGCATACCCATGCTCATAATTTTCATATACACTCATATTTTTGAGAAAGACAATGAAATTAAGAAAAAAATACCCTAAGACAAGTGTAAAAGATCACACAGCTCTCATATTGGCTTTGTTATTTGCTGACTTATATCTGACCCTTCTGACCTCATTCTGACCTCACCATAATTTTTCATTGTTTTGATTTCAGTAGCATTATACAAAATTTCTAAAGATCTGAGAAAAAAGGAATATTAAAAGAAGCACTTGCTGTAAAAAAGTAAGAATTTATGCTCCAAAAATTGGAATTGCATACTTTCCACAAGTACTTAATTTCGATTCAGCATTTATGTCATTAAAATTGCTGGGGTTTTATTATACAAAGAAGGACAGGTAGATATTTATGTTTCTCCAATGATATAATTCTCAGATTACTGAAATTAATAAGCAGCAACTTTCAAAAGGATAAAATGATGTCTCTACAATTCACTATAAAGCTTTAGTGTTAAAAAAAAGTGTCTGTATGATACTATGCAGTGTTTTGTCAATGTACACTGTGTAGGCTGGAGTTCAAAGGCATATCTGTTTTTCATGACTTCTTGAAAATTTACATTTTGCTACTGATTTTCTCTAAGTAGTTAATAACTGTAAAGTAGCACTTCAGTCACATACTCCCTTTTCCTACCTATTTGAGCTTCCAAGGGAAAAATTACTCACACGCAGGAATAAGTGTTTAGGAAACTGAGACTCTATCTACATGATCAAGTAGTTTTCCATGAAAGGAAAGGAGCAGTTCTCCAGAGCAACACAACAAAATTGCCTTATGCTTTGTAGTATTCTTATTTTCTAGTTAGGCCAGGAGGACTGTTTTCCTCAAAATGCTTAAAACAACTTTTTTTTGACCAACTGCTATACAGCCTAACGATGAAGAACAAAGAAGCATCTTAACATTTTTGATGCACGGACAAGTGAATAATACACAAATTCAGTGAGATTATCTTCCAACAATTCTTTTGGGGCCAATTCAGAATTTCTTACAGACACCAACATGCAAAACCCTAAGTCAGAGAAAGGGATGTATGCTGATGTTTATGGAACACAATCATTATGACCTGGCCCCATGAAGGTGAGAATAACCAAAATTCTTGTTAATAGATCCCTTTTAACAGATTAGAGTGAAACAAATGACTGGTGTTTATATATATATATATATATATATGCACATATACATAGCTTCTACTTTAGAAAAAAATTGGTTGCAATGGAAAGCAGGTATGTAGCTTTGTTTACTATTATCTTTAGTAATATACCAATATAAAAGCATAAAAATATTACTTAGGAAAATCTAGGAAGGAAAAGAAAGTAAGAGAGAGAAAAGATAAGAGTAAAAATATATGACCACCTGTAGATAAAATAACATTCTACTTAAGCTATTAGTGTACCTTTAAAATCACAAATAGATGAGATAATTAACTTGCCTGCCATGTCTACAATATTTTTAATTCAGTTTGTTCAAGATAGTTTCTTTTTAATTAGTTCTTGGCAGACACTGCAACTTTGATAGCAATTCTAAGCCATATTCCCATGAAGTGTTCCAGCAAGATTCTAGATCTTAAAGCTGCAATATAAAACTTGCAGTAAAATCGATTGTCTTGGTTCTGCAAAACTATCTCTGGTGGCTAATCCCCCAAAAATGAGGATCATGTGTATGTGCAGAATTATGCAGGATCATGCTTGCAATAGTCATTACTAATTTCAGGCACTGAGATGCATTGTTACATTATTACTTCAGTTTTAGCCACAACCCACAGCAGAAAATATAAAGTGAAATACTCAGTGTACATAATTTCTTTTGGTTTTGTTGTTAAATTTATTTGGTTTTGTTTGTTTGTTTTGGTTTATTTTTGTTTAGTTTGGATTTTGGGGATTTTTTTTTTGGTTGGCTTTGGTTGTTTTGGTTTTTTTTTTTTTTGGGTTTTTTTTGGTTTTGTTTTGCAGTAGTTTTTTTTTCTTGCTGTTTTCTTTTTCTTGTTGAGCGTAGGAAGCAAGCATATTACTAGCATCTTACCCTGGAAATTTTTCTGCTCTCCAACACCAAGAAGATCAAATCAGTTTTAGCATAAATGCTAACTTTTGCTTTTCAGAAGCATAGATCTATATTTTTAACAGTATTGCTTTTGTACATATATACCATAATAAAACAGGAGCCAATTCGTAATGAATATCAAGAGAAAGCATAGAAGATTTCTACACTCTAACCCAGCTGTGAGGTACAGACTGCTTTGACAGGAATTTGCAAGGTCTAAAATAGAATGGTAAACCGCACAGAGCTGAATAAAGCATCACCCTGTATGAACTACTGTGTTCTTTAGGCAGTGATGAAGAATCACTGCTAGAGCTGGCATTTGGTTATGATTTGGTTTAAACCATTTCTATATTTCCACTAGATATAGTGGAAGTGTATACTTTCTATACTCCACTAGAATTAGTGGACTTCAAAAAGGTTTCTCATTGTGCAGACAATCTCTACATTACTGGGAAAACCCACAAGAGTATGAGATACTGAGAAGGTTAATTCATTTTGCTAATGTTTTGGCTTCTACTAGTGGTATTGCCTGCCTCTTCAACCAGAAAGAGGAAGACAACAATTCATGGTTTCATTAATTTAAATTCCATTTCATAGGCACTCAAGAAAGTACAATAGCAAGTAGAGGCTTTCACCTATGTGGTTATACTTCGTGTAAAAAAGCCTAAATAGTGGGCTTGAGTTACAGCTGGGTAAAAACATTCCTGTCTTTCAGGAGCATGTACACATGCAATTTTTGCAGTTTTCTGGCATGGATAAATGCTTTCCTGTATGCTTCAAATCATATGTTAATGAAAGTACACTAATTTGCTGGTAAACATCAATCAAAATAGCTAACAGTAATTTTGTACTTCTACTGCAATCAAAATGGACTGTCATTGGTCCTTTTTCTATTCACATGATTTGATTGCCTTTTCACAACAGAACCAACAATACAAAGAGTTATTGTTAGATTTAACATTGATCTTAGCAGAGAATGTTTATATCAATGAAACTTGCCAAATTTCATCACTTTCACTGTTTTCCTTCTATTTGTATGACCCAATTTTAGTTCATTGATGATAACACGCTTTGATTTAAACTCACTTTGATGTCAAGTCAGTTTGATTCAAAAATCCTGTTGTATTTAACTCATTTCAGTTTTCCTGATGTGATGTTCTTGTACATCAGTAAGTAAAGATTATCTTTACATTTTTCCGAACAAGCAGAGAATGGTTTACCTATAAGATTACCAAAAATGATAACATTTTTATCTAGCAATTTCTTTCTCACTGAAGAATAATAAGCTTCCACTCTCCCTTGAAATTTCCAAGCAATTTTAACCTCATTCTTGACTTAGCAAACATATTCTTTAGTTCTCAGTTTCATTTTAATACATTCCAACACTATCTCCTGACAAGATGCCATATTATTTAGACATCAATTTCTTAACAAACAGAAGGAGAACATGCAAACATTATGTGCCATGTATGTCAGCATCCTGAAAACTGCCAAGTTTCATCGATGATGATTTGCCTTCTTGATTATTTTGACAAGACTATCCATCGCAGTAACCTTACCACTATTTTTTCACTTTCTTAGATATCCTTAAAATCTTCACCCAATATTTTCAAATAAATTTCAAACCCTCTTCTGTCTTCTACTGGCAGAAATACATGAAGCCTCAGGCTCTAGGATTGGCAGTGAATTAGATAAAAAGAGTTTTAGTGCTGCAAGTGTTAGCTGTAACCTTTTGTCTGAAAATAATCAAAACAATTTCTCAGAAAGAAAATGTCCTGCATTAAAAGTCATGTTAGACACAGTCAATAATAATTTTTAAATTTTTCTAATGTATATAACATAGTCAAGGTTCTAATTTAATAGAAAATGCAACTCAAGGTAATCTGAAGGATATAGAACATTTAGAAGATATAAAAGCCTTCTAAAAGTAATATGTTCTAGAAAAATTGATAATGCATATCCTTGATTTTACATCAGAAATAGTGTGGGGTTTTTAACATCACAAACTTATTGATCTTATTTATTTAACAGCTCAGAGTTTCATATCTGATCTGGGATAAGACAGTCTACCCTTTAGATCAAATATTCTATATCCATTATTATTGTTGTGGTATAGAAACAGCTGGAAATTAAGCTGCAAGTGGCTGCAGCCGCTTCCCTCCCCCCACACTCCTCCCATGAGAAAGGGACAAAGAGGCAGAGGTAATGAGTTGAGATAACAATTTACTGGAAAAAAAAACAGAAATAAGATGAGGAAAACAAACAATAGCAGCAACACTAATAGCAACAGTGTATAAGAGAGGGTGATTAAATTCAAAAAATGCTTGAGGAAGACCCAATCAGCTCAATGCTACCACAGCCAGTGACACACAGCTTCCTGAGACAAAGGAGAAAATGGTAGGCACTGCTGCAGCTATTTTCCCCTGAGCTGGAGACAACAACAAACAGTGGTGGACAAATCGTTTGCACCCATGCTCCTCCTCAGACTTGAAACAGAACAATATTGGACAAAGCTTACAAGCTGGACCATGCTGCCCCACCTCTCTGTGGCTTTGCTCCTCTGGAAAAAGGAACAAAAATGGTGTAAATTCCACTGTGCATTTCTGGTTTTCTTCCATACAAAGCCACATCACCCAGAAATTATGTGAAGGGTATAGAATAGCCTAAATGTGCCCTCATGGCTCTGGGATCCATCCCCCTCATAGCAACAGTGAGAAAATAACTCTGTTCTAGCTGAAACTAGAACAATCGTGGAGCCAGTCGTGTCCACTTAAGACATACGTTCATGGGCATTTTAGGGGGAATCAGAAATGAAGACCTTACAAATCACAGTCCTCACTGGATTAATCAGGAGATTTTATATTCAAAAGTGACTGCTATCATACAATCTGACAACTTTTGTTCTGGAATTATAGGACTGCTGTCACCCTGATTTTCAACCTTCTGATGTTTATATTTTTGTGATAGTTTTTTTCCATGTTTTCTGTAAACACGCAGATGTTTTTCTAACTGTCTTTTTGTTTTTCACTCCTTTCTCCTGGGAGGAGAAAGGCTTGATGGACCTTTTCATTGATCACTGTAGTTAGAGAGGTTGTGACCTCATTCTTCAATCCACGTTCGTTCGGTCGTTCCCAAAACTCTATATAATAACAAAATCAAAATAAAGTTTCTCTCTTCTTCACCTTTTCCCTGGCTAGAGTTTACTGTGTCTCTGTGATTTGCGTTGTGCTCTATTGTGACAGACTGCTTCAAATGCAATTGCTGGGGTTGAACTAAAATTACACATTTTATAAATTCTGCCCCATTAAGACACTTTTTGTGATAAAATTAACCCATAACCCCTACAGATACCTCTCAGTGTTTTGAGCATCTTCCTAGGTTTTTGTACCTATAGGACATAATTCTACAGTTTTTGCTGATTTTGAGCAAACTGTTTTTCCAATTTCTTTTCCTATGAGGTAAGTAAATAATTCAGTTGCATAGATATAGCCTTCTACTTACCTTCAAGATGTTTTATATATTCCCTATGGAATAGAGTCCAAGGCACAGTGTTATTTCAGAGGGCATAATCTGTCACTGATCCTGTGACATATCTGTCAGCATTGTATGGATCTCTTGAACATCCTCAAATATTTCAGGGAAACGGTTGAGTCCTTGTATATAGTGATAAAAGCATGCCTTAACCCTCAAAGTAAGGGTATTTTCTTGACAAGCTAAATACTTTGAGGTCTTGAAGTCTTCATTAGAAGGAATATTTTTCAATATTCTTATTATTCTTGTTGACCTTTGATACATAAAGTCCCAGTAGGTACATTTCTTCAAGTTCCAATCAATATGGTCTACATTTCTAGTGCAAACTGTATAAGTGTATTTTTACTCACATTGTTTGTACCTTTTAATCAATAAACATGGTTTATCACAGTTAAGAATGTAAAATAACATTCACAGAATGTTCTGAGTTGGAAGGGACCCAGGAGGACCATCAAGTCCAGCTCTTATGTGAGTGGCCCATACAGGGATCAAACCTGCAATTTTGGCTTTATTAGCACCATGCTTTAGTTTGTTAGCACCATGCTGAGTTAGCTTCATAGGCTTGTTCAAGTTGGTTAAATAATGTATTTTTTGCTTCATATTCATTTGGGTTTTTGATGGTGTTTTCTTCAGGCATTACGGTACAGATTTGAACTGGTTTAACCTTTAAGCCTTCCACTACAATTCCTTGTTTCTTGAAATGTAGTTGCAACCTTGATCATAGGTAAATATGCTGTTCGTTCAGCCTCCAAAGCTGAAATAATTCTCCAGGCATAATATGAGTTATAACACAAAATCTTTAATCAAGGCTCAGTGCCCAGGATAATGTTTGTTTCTAGACTTACCTGTGTAATGCATTTGTTGTGCCAGTAGTCTTCCTTTGAAAGTTTAAATGGATATGGTAACATGCAATGAATTTAGATTGTGTGATTGCCACTTAAATATTTTTCAGTGTCAATTTGTAGGGGAAAAAAAATCAATGTAATAGTACATCACTTACTATTTTAAGTACTAAATTATAGAATTAAACTCATTATTAAAGCATGAATACTAGTGTTTTTTAAGCAGAGATTCAGATTATACTACGCTGTGTTTTAAATATGGCATGCTTACAATATACTGTATGAAAATATATTTAGGTCATTTTTATTTAAAGTGTACAAAATCCTTTTTCTGATTAGGTATTGCTGCAAAAGCATTTTCTTCCAGGATTCAAGCTCAGAAGGCACATCACCTGAAAAAAAAAGTCCTATGACCTACTTCAAAACACTCCAAAGCTTCTTGCTGAAGCTTGTAGTTAAATTCACCTTCCACTTTAGTAAATGAGGAAACAGTAATGCAGCAAAGCACTGAGAAACCATTTAATATAAAGGAGGATATTGGTACAGACACTCCAATTCCTCTCTGTCCTCCATCGATACAGGATAATACAGTACATTCAGGATTCCACCATCCTTTGCATAACTCCACTGGCATTAGTGGATTTCCAGCAGCTGAGTAGCATCCTACAGTAAGTTTGTGCAGCTGGGCAATTAGTTACATTTATTGACCATTTGTTTGTGCTGTTGTTTCAACTATAATCATTAGTTGTATGAGTGATCTGAATATAGTTTTGTGCTGTTAACTCCGACACTCTAATTTGATAGTTTTTCTTTGATCTGTAGGATTTAAGATATGGCTGTGTATTGACCACTTACCATCGTGATTAAAAAACGTGTAGCATTATTTGGTATGTCTGTCAAGTGAATTGATTTGCCTTTATTGCTTTTCTTCCTAAGTGTCCAGCTTCACTGTGAGCACAAGTCAATTTTTATACTTCCTTTATGTGTTTTTGACAACATGATTTTGCTTTTTCCTGAAATTTCCCACAATGTAGCATTCAGTTTAATGGGTTTCTAGAGTAGGAGGAACTGAGTTCCCCTAAACCTCACAACAAAAGAACACAGTAATATATGAAGATAGGGACTCTGAAAAAAATCTACAAATCACAACTGAGACTAAAGTCAACTAAACCTCGAGATTATTTCTGGAATTATGCTTTTTTTCTAGAACTAAAAAAAATCAGAAATAATTGTGCAGACCTTTAATAGGTGAATGAGAAACATCTAGTTTATTTTGTGTATACATAGGGTATAGCGACACCCAGAGGAGCACAAGCAAAGCCAGTTTTTCAGAATCCTGCAGTCAAATTCTCTGAGTTAAGGAAAAGGAAATGGTAATGGTGAAACATAAAATTTTAAAAAGTGTTATAAAATAATTGATCCATGGATGAAAATTAAGACATACTTTTCTCCCTATCAGTGTAGGGCTGTACCTTAATAGCCTTTCTTAACAATTCTGCTGTAATCAGGAAACATAATGGTTGTCACTTTGACAGAAACCATTGACACTTATGTTCAAGACATAAAAAGCTATGGCAGAAATTTCAAACATGTAAGATTACTTATGCTTAAGGAGAAACCCACCTTAGAATATTAGCAGTAAAAGTCATTAAAGCCTTACAATTGTATCAGACTCTTTCAGCAAGGGCAACAGTTCACTTGCCTATTAGAAGTTAATCATGTTATTCTTGAGAACTATTTTGACCTAAAATCTATAACCAGAATGACTGTAATTCTTTATATAATACATGTCTCACTATCAACAAGTGATGTTCCTTAAAGAAAGTAAAGCAAGTAAGATCATTCACTTTAAATATGTTTTTTTGAATGTACAGCAAATGAAAAACTAAAATACTGCAGTGAAACTGCAGGAAGTTTATAATTCTGCATCTCAAAGCTTGGATCATATTTCACATTAGCCCACCCATTTGTTATGAGCCCACCTTTCAGTGTGTAAAAATGTTGATTCTGTTTCAATTCTTGCAGCTTGAATGTAGAAAAGCGTGTCATTTGGATAACAAATATCAACATTTCTTCTCTCTGGTTCTTCAAGGAAACAAATGGATAAACACAAGCAGCAGAAATTAGTCAAGCAAGTGATCTATTAACCTAATAGATATAGAATGGGGAGCTCATGTGCTGCAGTTTAAATCTCTGGGGTAAAGCTCTTTGCAGCTCTAATTTACCAATTTGTTAAATTTCAAACACAACTAAGAAACATTACAACCAATTAGTTCCAGTAAGACTATAAGGCTGTATATTTAAATACCCCACTTGTACTGCTGTCTTGATAATCTGAAATATCTCTCATTTCTTTCCAGACTGTTCCACTGTAGCAGTTGTGCTTAAAAATCTCATTTGGGACAAAAGTGAAAAGTCCTTGAAAATTAAATTAAATTCATTCAATTAGACTAAAGAAATATCAAAACCAACTATTAGTAAGAAGAATTTTATTTAGTAGTTATTTATTTATGTAGTTCATTTCTGTCAAATTGGAACTTTAAAGGGACTTCAAACTATCAAAACTGCTACTACTTGAACTTAAATGGCAACTCTAACTTTGCATTTATATATTTATTTATTTATTTATGTTCATGCATGGAGAAATATGAGTTTCATATGAATCTAGAAAAAAAAGGAATTGAAAAAATAAACAGCACAGGGTTGCTTAAAGACTGTAAAGTTACCAAGTCACAGTGAGGCTCTTATGACTGTTATGTATATTCTTCTGTCTAATATTGTTTATATTTTCTGCAATTTTAAGTTCTAATGTTTAGCAGTCTTGTCCTTTTTTGAAGTTTCTAATATATGTTTATTTCTTTGTCCCTCTGAAATATACCTTACTGGGTTGTACCTCAAGAACTTTACATTTCAAATGAAAGCGTGACATAGATACACTTAACATACAAAATGAGAGCATGACAGAGAGGCTTGGCAGAATGCACACTTGTCTTCTATCAAGCACAGGAAAAGGAGATGATGAAAGCATAATAAAATACATAAATAAGGTTTTTTTTAAGACCCTGACCTCAAAAATTACTTACAGTCACATCCATGAGTGTATTTCCTCTTTGTTACTACAGGCAAGGGTATTATATTCTGATCCAAGCCAAGCACGAATTTTCATCCATATTTTACATTTTGACTAGATTAGCATCACTTACCATAAAACATAGGTTACATATTGTATATATATATATATATACAATATGTATATATGTACATTTACCAAAAATGTATAATAAAAATTTATATCTATTAATAGATACACATACAAATAAACAAATGCACATACACACACACACACATTATATGTAGATGTAGATGTAGATGTAGATGTAGATGTAGATGATGTATATGTATATGTATATGTATGTATCTATTGAGCAATCAAATGAGATATCTTTACTTGCTAGTAGGGTTAGAGAATTTAAAGATTAAAACCTGCACCTTCAGGAGCATTTAGGACACTGGCTGCTTTTGATTTAAAATCTTCAAAAGTTTCCTTTCCAAACTGCTTGATGGATTTGAGATGCTGTTTTGCACAAGATGATTAATTTTTTAACTCATTCTCAGGAACCTTGTTTGATATAAAACCAAAGCAATTTCTAAAAGTTCACCCTGACAATTGCATCCTGTTGGAGTTTCTTTACATTAGAGCATAGCTTTTTAACAGATGCCTATATAATCCCTTTCCAAAACACACAAAAATAGGCAAAGAGAGGTAATTCATTCTTGTTTTCTTTTATCAGAGAGCCCTTAGTCAAACCATTTTCTCAGGTCCAAATCCATACAGACTAAGAGGGAGACAATAAAGAAAGATTAGGATGAAGGACAAGTCCTCTGCCTTGTAACAACATCAGAGTCCTTGAAGAGAGAAAAAAATTGACACCCAAGAATAGACCTAAAATTTGTATATGTGACAAACATGTTCGGTGCAACAACTGCATTTCACGTCTAACTGGAATAGAGAGAGATGAATTTAGTTTTGCTGTTACTGCTCCTGGACAATCATTCCACAATCTGGATCCATTGTTCCCATAAGAACTGTGGTAATTTATATATTCTCACCTAGCTGATCAAGGGAAGCCAGTTGATGCAATCTATTTGAATTTCAGTACAGCTTTTGATACTGTATTTCACAGGTTTCCTCTGGACAAAATGTCCAACACAGTTGGATAAACACATCACGGTGTGATGGGAGAGCAGCTGGCTCCTGGGTCAGGCACAAAGGGTTACAGTGAATGGGGTGACATCAGAGTGGTGACCTGTCACTAGTGGGGTTCCACAGGGCTCCATCCTTGGCCCTGTGCTCTTTAATATCTTCATAAATGAATTCAATGCAGGACTGGAAGGGACTGAGCAAGTTTGCAGATGATGCAAAGCTGGGAGGAGCTGTTGACTCCCTCAAAGGCAGGGGGGTCCTGCAGAGAGACCTCAACAAATCAGAGGGCTGAGCAATCACCAACCATGTGAGGTTCATCAAGTGAAAGTGCTGGATTCTGTACCTGGGATAGGAAACCCTGGGTGTATGGACAGAGTGAGGAATGAGATGCTGGGAAGCAGTGTAGCAGGAAGGGATGTGAGGGTCCTGGTCAATGGAATGTTGGATATGAGCCAGCAGTGCCCTGGCAGCCAGGAGGGCCAACCCTGTCCTGGGGGGCATCAGGCACAGCATGGCCAGCTGGGCAAGGGAGGGGATTGTCCCCCTCTGCTCTGTGGAGGTCTCACCTTGAGTCCTGGGTGCAGTTTTGGGCACCACAATGTAAGAAAGGTATTAAATTATTAGAGAGCGTCCAGATGAGGGCAATGTGATGAAGGGCCTTAGGGGAAGCCATATGAGGAACAGCTGAGGTCCCTTGGTCTGTACAGCCTGCAGAAGAGGAGACTGAGTGGACACCTCATTGCAGTTACAACTTCTTTGTGAGAGGAAGAGGAGGGCAGGCACTGATCTGTCCTGAGGGAATGGCCTTAAGTTATGTCAGGCGAGGTTTAGGCTGGATATTAGGAGAAGGTTTTTCACCTAGAGGGAGGTTGGGCACTGGAACAGGCACCCCAGGGAAGTGGTCACAGCACCAAGCCTGACAGAGTTCAAAAAGTGTTTGGACAATACTCCTGGGTACGTGGTGTGACTTTTGGGAATGATACTGTACAGGATCAGGAGTTGGACTCAGTGATCCTAATGGGTCCTTCCAACTCAGCTTATTGTGTGATTCTATGATTCTCCACACCTCACAGTACAGCCTGGGCCAGGGAGCTGGAGGCATTAGGGGCTCTCTGGGGGTGGGAAGGCAGGGTGTTACCAGCCAGCTCCATCCCACTGCTCCAGCTGAGAAGCAGGGAAGGCAGAAAGGCAACTAGGGACAATGCTGGGTTTGGGATTGGTGGAGTCTGGGCTGGTATGTTGGCCTGCAGGTCGGGGTCAGGCTCAGGCCTGGTGGACAAAACCAGGGTCAGGCACAGCTCAAGGTAGCCAGGCAGCCTGGATTTGGACCAAGGACCATGGCTAGGCACAGACCAGGCTGCACCGTGGTGGGTCTGCTGCTCCAGCAGAGCCAAGCCCTGCTGCCTCTGCAAGGGCAGACTCCGTGGGCAGGGGATTGTCAGGGTAGTGCTGAGCTTTAGGGTGTGCTGCATGGATCAGCTGCAGTTATTTCTTTTCTACAGATAGTAGCTTGACCTGAAGGATTATATAGTGCAAGTGATATACAGGTTGTTGCCAGAGTATATAAATCCTTTTTGACCTGGAAAACTTATTCAACTTAAATAAAAAAACCCTAACTAATTTTTTACCTCCAGATGACATACTTATAAAAGACAGTAACTAATAATCATGATACAAATTCCCAATACTCAATTTTTTAATCTTGAGAAATTTGGTTCTCAGTTTATTTTAAAACTTACAAAATTATCCTTGGTTCATTTGATCTTCTCCAACAATGCATGGAGGCAGTGCTTTGCTCCAAATCAAAGAACAAAGCAAGCAGTAGCATCTGCTTCTGTAACCACTGATTCCTACCTGGAGAAGAGAGGAAAGAGCTTCCTTTGACAGAGCTTCTTTGCAACTCAGCCTCAGAGAGACTGGGGACTATGGCTGCCTGATGCAATTACACACCAGCTGACAGTAGTTACATGCATATCTTGTAACTGAAAAAAGGAGCTTATCAGTTATTTTTATCTCTTCTCATCTTTTATCCCTCTATTCTTATTTCTTCATTTAAAGGAGAAATTTTATTTGATGGTCAAAACCCCTGTAGGTAAGGTGACTGGTTAATGGTGGAAAAAATAAAGAACGGAGGTGAGTTGCCATTAAAGGGGAAAGGGCTGTGGTGGTAGGGGCTGCCTGCTGGAAAGCAGCTCTGCAGAGAAATAACAGGGGATCCGAGTGGCAACAAGTTCCATGAGCCAGCAGTGTGCCCTTGTGGCCAAGAAGGCCAATTGTCCCCTGGGGTGCATTAGGAAAAATATCCAGCAGGTTGTGAAAGGTTATCCTCCCTGCCGACTCTGTCCTGAGGAGGCAGCATCTGGAGTACTGCGTTAGTTTTGGGTTCACCAGTTTGAGATAGACAAGGATCTACTGGAAGGGTCCAGTGGAGTGGTATGAAATTATTAGGGGACAGGAACATCTCTCTTACTAGGAAAGGCTGAGAGACCTGGGCTTGTTTACCCTGGAGAAGACACAACTGAGGGGGCATTTTATCAATACATACAAATATATTAAGGGCAATTTACAAGCGGATGGGGCCAGACTATTTCCAGTGGTGTACAGCAGCAAGATAAAAGCCAACAGGCACAAATGGAAACACAGGAAGTTCCATTTGAATAGGAGGAAAAGCTTCTTTACTTTGAGGGCCACCCTATGGAACCTGCTCTAGGTGTACCTACTTTAGTAGTGGAGCTGGACTAGATCATCTCCAGAGGTGATCCTCCAATCACAAATATTCTCTGATTCTGTGGCAGGGAGAAATGAAATAGCCTCTAAAATTAGTACCAGTTGTTGTTTTCCATTCAATGTTGAGCTTATCAAATTTTGCGGAAAAAAAATCTGTGAGAAATATGCCTTAGCAGAAAAACGTCACTAAATGTTTTAATTATTCAAGAGAAACAATTATAACAAATCTTTCTGGAATATTTTCAGCTTAATAAAAGGAGAGGGATTGTTTCAGGTGTAACTAGTAAAAGAGTGAATCATGAAGAACGAATAATAGCGTATTATGAAAGAGATCATAACATGCACTAAACAGAATGTAAAACATGGCTTATCTTAAGCACTTTGATTTTACTTTTTTTTTTAATATCTGAAAATATATTTAAAATACTACTGAGAAGGTGTAGGTTTGGGTTTTGGATTTGTTTGGTTGGTTCACGGTTTTCTGTGAACTTGCATGTTTAGGATATTCTTAAAAGATTTATTTGTAAAATCACTGATAATATCCTCAGTGTCTTTTTAGATTTTCAGTTTTTTGGCCTTCTAACTTCGATGTTCAGCATGATAAATGGTTAGATTAACAAAGTGTTCATGAATGAGTAACTGACAAAATGTTACAGTAATTAGGTGCTTGGTAATATGTATGGAATTTTTTTGTTTTAATTGGCCTTTATTGTGGACATTAAATGTGTGCTCAAAGAGGAAATAAATGCTATGAGTTTATGTGCAGGCATAATAGAAACTAACCATTACAAAAATCCATAGCTGCAAACAAAGAATTATAGGAAACCGTTAACAAAAACAGTGTTCTGTAATGGAGTTGAAGCTTAGACATAAATTGAACTTAATGGTGTCACGTTATCCTGGTGTTGCTTAATCTCCATGACAGATGAATTGGGAATTCTCCTTCTCAAGTCTTCTTTTTTCCATACTAAGAAAACCTTGTTCTTACAATTTTTATGCCTTGGTCACTTCTACAAAATTTTAATCATTGCTATTACTGTGTTCTGTCTTCTATCTAGTTTGTCTTAATGCTTCCTATAGCGTGCTAGTCAAAACTAAACTCCCTGTTCCCAGTGTTATCATAGTACCACATGGCAGGACTCAAAAATAAATCTCTGTATCTTGTATGACACTGGTGCTAAAATTATCCCGGAATGATATATTTCCTTTCTACAAGAGCATCACCAGTTTGTGATCATTTTTAAAAGAAAAAAAGTTCTATTTGAATGTTAGTGAAATATTCCTTATACACAAATAATTCTTATTTTATATTTGTATGTGTGGTGTTTGCAAGTGAAGTGGAGCTGTTTGCTTTGTCCTTATTGCATTTCATAGTCTTTATTTCAGACTGCTTCTCTGTTTGATGAAAAACATTCTGTCCTCTCAAGTGTTTTGAAAATCTCATGTTTTGTACTTTGTACTTCTATGCTCCATGCTATCAACTAAGCCTTTCATGAAAATACCAAATAATGCTAGTTCAGATTTCTGTGATCTATGGCATTTATAATGAAATTTGGCAACACAGTAATAACTACAGGTCTTTGTACAGGTTTGGGGTTTTGTAGGGGTTTTGTCTCATCTTGTTTGAAATATGGTTTAAAATATAACACTAACTTAAATAAAGCAAGTATTTACCTCATGCATGGTATTGCTTTACAGAGAATTCATTCTGTAAGGAAAAGGCTTTGCTTACACACACCAGGAAATGTCTTAGCTATATATTAATGCAACAGTCTCAGAATGATCCCTTAGCAATAATGGATTATGCAGTAGTAAAAAGGAAGCATTTCTCACATACTATAAGAATTAGATATTCCATATAATGTGCTAAAAAGATTTATCTTGAATTTATGATTCCAGAACCCATCATAATGCTGCAGCTTATAAATTTGAACTGAGAAAAGAGAGCAACTAGTAATGGAATACATTCAGAACATGATAGGTAGAAAATTAACCTTATTCTACTATTAAGTTGGTCATAATCAATAGCTTTCACAAATACCATAAAATGTCCCTGATTTTCAATCTACATTTCCTTGAAATCAACATCTAGAATGAATTGCCTTTTTATTACTATTATTGTGGGGAACCTTCTCCTTGGAATTACTGTTAAGGTCACAATACAATACAATAAAATTATATCTTTAAGTACAAAATTATTTTGATAAGGAATGCAAAAGCCAAAAAATACTGGCTTCAGATAAGCCAGCATTTAAAATATATTTGACATACCAGTAAATTGTCTGGATATTTCAGAAACTGCAAGTGCTAGGGAAGTATTTCATAGTTCAAATTTATGGCCTTTTTTCTTCTTGAAATAGAATTAATGGCAATCCTATAGATCAGACACACATTGTTAATTTCACAAAGAGGCTAATAGTTTCTTCATTTATGAAAATAGGTTGCTTTAGTACGCACAGCCTGAGCCTCATTTTACATCCACAGGTTCTCAGGATCCATTCTTTTTCACTCAACTTTAGGCAAATTTTCAATGAAAGGCACCAGAACTACATCAATTAAAGAGTAATTTAAATATATACGCACACAATAGAGAGAGAAAAGGAGAGAAGAATCAACTGTGAACAGAATGGAGTCTTTTCATCAGTAAAATACAATACATTATTTCTTATAGGATAAAATTCACTTTACCCTGAAAGCCCAAGTAATCATTGTGTGAGAGAAAATGTGTGAATGGGATGAAAAGATAAAAATCAGACACCTCTCAAAGTTAGCTAGGGTAGGGGGCTGTAGCAGAGCTTCCCTGTGATGACTCTAACAACTAATCCAGCAGAGGAATTAGGGCATCATTCATACTATGGCATTTAGAGAGCTTGTTGCATTTTCCGAAATTTTATTTCATGCATTTTTGGCAGATCTGCTCAGACCACCCAGGCGGTTTTTCTTCACAACTTAGGCATGAGATATCATAATCTGCTTCTTTTGCCCTACTACCCCTACTACTTCTTTGAGCCATGATTACAACACCATTACACCATTACACTACTACATATTACAAAGGGTTTCCAATTTTTTTAAGTTATGTTTCTCTCTACCCAGATATAAAACTAGAAGTTCAGGTTAGACTCAATTTTGAGAGATCTGAAGTTATTCTCAAGAAATTGGGAATCTCTCTCAAATTAGAAAGATTTGATTGTGATCAAATATAAATATATACATTCTATAGAATTCATACAAGATGACATTGGTAAACATACTAATTTACAAGCCAGATTTTGTCTTGGAGTTATGAAAGGAAAGTCTATTTTTCTCATGTCTCATTTTGTCATGGCCTTTTCATATAGATGGAAATATCACAGTTATTCAGCCAAATGCTTTTTTTATGTTTTACTTATTAATTCCTGTTAATAAATGTATGTTGTTAATAATCGTGGAATTTGGTCCACTAGGACAAATCAGACAACCTTCTGAAAATAAGTTTAATCACCAAATTAATATGGTACATAATAGATGTTTGTGAAGAATCAGTCTTGTAACAAGTATTGAAAGCTGCTCCACTCACCACTCCAGTTCCAATTTTTTTCTCCTTAATTTTCTTTTTGCTTCCTCAGGCATGCAATTGTAAAGAAATCAGTGGTACACAGCTACCAGGCATCATCTAGGCAAGGCAGCTCAATGTTTTCTTGATCCTTAGAGCTTTTGATACGTATCTGCTAGTGAGTATGTGTAATTCTCATAAATACATTTAGAAGTAAAGTTCAGTTTCTTCCTCGTAATCTCAGGAAACACTTTTGAGAAGTATTTGAATGTAGGTATTCAAAACCTGTGATCAAAACCAGTAGAAAAGACAACAAAGTTTTAAGAAAGGTAAATGGTTGATTTTTCTTTTGTATGTTGAGAAAATTTTGATTTGGTTTTGATTTAGAGTACTTCTTTCTCTATGTTTCAGAAGCCAAGCATGCCAAAACCCAGGCTTTTGACCTGTGTGAATTGTCCTATAAATTGTAGGCACAGATTGGCCAATGAGTGTTCAATCCCTGTATGCTCACTTGATTTCTTGTTTTGGTACAAATGAAAGACATTACAAAGTCATAATAATGTTTTTTATAAAGCAAATTGATATTTAATGAGCAGTTGGATTGGTTTTCAAGTTTTATTATTATCGAAAGGATACAAACTGCTGTGAATTTACCATAAAGGATTTGATAAGTACCTGGCAGGATATGTCAGGAGTAAGAGCACAAAGTCAAATAGGAACTAGAATGTGAAGCTGGATATGTTATCTGAGCAGACATTTCTTTATTGAACAACCAAAGATGAGACATTAGACAGTGCCTCTGCCATGAGACTCAGATCTAAAATGTCTTGTTTCTCACCAAAAATATCCTGAGAAATATAGATGCAATAGATGACACTGGTAGCCCTCTACCAGTTACTGTGTTGAGAACCTACTGCAGGAGGGTTGTCCATGACTTTGAGGCAGCACACAGGACTTCAGTAATTTCTGTGCCTTCCTATATCCAAAATCATTCTGTAGTGGAAGGACCTGAGTCTGTGGAAGGTATTTCCTGCAAAATCCACTTCAAAAGGCACCTGATATGAAAATGATGTGTACAGCCAAATATAAATGCACATATTTGCTACTTATGTTCATTTATATTTATTTTAGCTGTCAGCCCTTTGAAATTCTAGCCCATGATTCGTTGTTCTTTAATGTACTACATCCTGTCTTGCCAGATTTAAGATCTAATATATAGGTTTGCTGATTCATTGGTTTCCATGCATGCTTGCATGTTGGTTTGATTGCTTGCTTGTTGTTGATGGCATTGAAAGGATCTGTAGGATAAGCTGTTTCTACAAAATCCTTCCAAACATACATGAAATAATTTACTGTCAGTGGTCTATGCTGTGCAAATGCTAATGAAGTGAGTTAGTAGTAGTGAACTAAAGAGAATTGTTGAAACTTGACCTTAATCATTCAGGACACTAGCTAAAATAGAAAAGGGTAGTTCAGAGGTTTAGCAAATTCCCTGTGAGAATTCAATGTAGGAAGTTTTCTCATGTGCTAAGCCTCAATGGACTTCTTTTCATTAACTTCATACAGACAGCTATGCAAGGCCCAAAAGGTATTAGACAGTCTAATTTGGAAGCATAAATGCTGCTATCATATGACTAATTTTCTTCACTTACTGATTATGTCTGACACAGCACACTTCAAAAGTCACAGTGCACGCAAATAACATGACAAAATAACAGTACTTACAGTACTGTGCTTACTTTGATTAATTATGGTGTAACTTACTGGAAAAAAATTATCAGCAAATGCAGCAAAAGGACACTGCTGTTAAAGAGAATCTAAACTGAATCAGCAAACAAGATAAATTACTATTGTCCTTATTACACAGAAAAATACTTCTTTTAGTTGGACTATACAAAAAAGCTTTGACATTTGCTTGTATTTGTTTTTATTAGCCCTCATTAGGATTTTATCCTTTTCCTTTATGAGAGATCAACGCCAGATGCATACTGAGAGATAGAAAAGTATTAGTTATAACAATTAACTTTTTTTTTCAGTAATTGTAGATAATTGCAGCTATTTTTTGGTCCCTGTGATTTTCATTTTTCTTCATTATAGGGACAAACCCTAGGGATCATTACAATAAAATAGGAGCAATACCACTGAGCATTCCTAGCATTATAGACAGCAAATCCACTGATCTGTTACACAGAAAAACAAATTTCCATATATATCATGTAACTGAATAATTATACAAGCAATAGGATTTAAGAATTAATTCATTCATTTTTGCCATTGCTGAAAAATAACTATCATATGGATCACACAAATTGTGTGTCACATAATTTCTTATACTATTAGAGCTACTGTTCAATTGTTTTTCAACACATTAGAATGTTTTTAGTTTTTAGCATACACTCAAGAGGCCCAAGGAAAGGAAGAAATAAGAGAAACAAAGAATGGCATGTGAGAGAAAAACTGAAAGACTCACATATCAGAAAGTTTTATGTAGGTAAATTTCTATCTGGTATTTAATAATATCAGTAAATACAATATCTTTCTTTCCAAATATCAATTGCTGCTGAACAGAAATGCTGAAAAAAGTTCAAAGAATAATGATAAAAATAGTTAAGAATAAGGGCATAAATTAATTTTATTAATTTTTGTATTGTTATTAATACCAGCTGTAATATGTGGGTTTGTTGTTTTGGTTTGATTTTCTAATCAGAAAAGTCTTTTCTGAAGAGAGAATGAAAGAATGTGCTCTCTTTAAAGACTGAGTTATTTTAGTGTTTCTCCACCATGCAGGCAAGGCACTTCTTGCTCTGCTAGTTAAGGCTGAGAATGAATCAGCAGTTTGGAAGGTAGAAAAACCCATTTACAGCAGACATGTTAGACCTAGTGATTAACAGGTCCTCATCTTCCAGAACATCGTATGACGGGATAAAAATATTTTACTGCTCCTGGGACAATAGTTCTAAATATTTTATGATTTTAACTAACCTACATGCAGTTGAAAGTCATAATTTTTTCTATGATACGGTGTATACATAACAACACCATAGTAAACAATCTTTGTTACAAAACTGATAATTTGAAGTACATTGAGATATGAGGGGAAAGTTCCAGATAACAAATTCATACAAAGTAAACTTCAGCACTGTAAAAGTGTATTTAACTCATTTCAAATTCCTTGCTGATTTTATTCCCATTTTTGAAGAAGGAATGATACTTGATGGTGTCTGCAGTGGCAGATTGTACTGTTTTCTGACAGTTTTGACACTTACAGAAATAGTTTTTTCTAAAGTTCCAAGAGTTCATCCCACGCTGAAATCCAGCTATTTCAATAGCTCTAACAGTATTTCTTGCAGCTATCCTTCTATTGTTACATAAGTTCTTTAATACAATAACTATACAAGGACTCTCAGATATTCCCAGTGAACAACCATCTCCTGAGAACATTGTTGTCTGAAAAAGCATATGTTCCAGCCTTTTACTTTAAAGAGTAATAGATAGACATTTCTTACTCAAGAAAGAAAACAAATTTTTTCAGAATTCATTTTTCTCCTTCCAGATTTTTTATCCTTATGCTCGTACATTTAAATCAATCAATTAGATCTGAAAACACAGCTACTCAAAGGAAGTTATCACATTGCTGACTTGGGGATATGGTTTGGGGTGATTATGGTTGTGCTGGGTCAACAGTTGGGCTAGATGACCTTGAAGGTTTCTTCTAACACTGATTGTGGAAATAAAGTACATGCAAAATTTCCAATATCAATAAAATATAAATCCCTATCAACATGACAAGAGGAAAAAGCCTTCCTTTAAGTCCAAATCTGGAGATCAGTTTAACTGTGTGTACACCAACACTGTTACAATACACTAACTGGCTACTCTGGTGTATTTTAATATGATTTATAGATCAGATCACTCCTTTCTATACACTATCTCTATGTGTCAGCTGTTGTCAGAAATGCCTAAAGACAGCAGTGACCCTGAACTTTCTTATGACCCTAAATTCCACCCCCATATATACTTTCTGCTGTTTAGAATCTAATTTGCCTGGAAGATCATCAGAACTCATAAAAAAGGCATTTTTCTTCCTGTCTTCTTTTAACAGGGTCTGATCTGATGAAAATGCTTTGAGAATATCTCCATTTAGAGCTTATGAAAAAACAGGACCTTCTTTAAACATATTGTGATTCCTGATTCTTCCAAGTATTTTAGCTTCAGAAGATTTCTGTAGAGTTTAAAAGATGCCACTTCAGTCTCTGTGTCTGAGTTTCAAAAAAATATGTCCAGTTTTTCAATATGTCCAACTATAAACCTTAAGGTGAAATAAATTCAGAGCAATGATGACTCAAATTTATAGCTTAGTGTATTCCTTTGGGATATGCAGGTTCAGTCTTTTCAAAACCATACTGGATTCAGGTCCTGAAGAGGAATAAGAAGCAATGCTCTGTCTTTGGGGGAGGGTTATGTACTTTTTAGTGGGCCCCCATTGATTTTATCACAGTTTTAAGCATCTAATTTCTACAAGCACAATTTCTAGAGTCTGGATAAGTGCTTAATCTAGATGCTGATTAGCTAGTTTGAAGCACCATGACATTAAGAAAGAGCTATCATAAATGCAGGGGACTTTTGATATTAATCTTCAGGGAATAAATGAAAAGGTGGTGTTAAGAACCAATGTCAGTGTTGAAGAATTTGCTTTCATTTTGTTTTCTAAATATCATCATCATTAATGTGTCTGGGATTCCTTTCTATATAAGAACCTTAATAAAGTATAACATTTTTAGCAATTCATGATACAGGGAATGCAGTGGAACAAATTCTAAAATAAAATGCAATCATACTGTGCTAAGTTGAACACAGTAAATTGTCCCTTTACATGTAATGAGAGGTGAACAGTGAGAGGGAATCACAGAATGGGTCAGGTTGGAAAGAACCACAGTGGGTTGTTTGGTCCAACCTCCTTGCTCAAGCAGGGTCATTCTAGAGCACATCACACAGAACTGTGTCCAGATACTTCTTGAGTATCCCCAGAGACAGAGATTCCACTGCTTTTCTGGGCAGCCTGTTCCAGTGCTGGTCATTCACACAGTAAAGAAATTCTCCTGCATATTTAGGTGGAGGCATCAGTTTCTGCCCATTGTCTCTCATTCTGTTGGTAGGCACCACTGAGCAGAGCCTGGCTCCATCCTCTTGAAACCCTTCTTTCAGACACAGATACACATTAATGAGGTCCTCTGTCTGTCATCTCTTCTTGAAACTGAACAGGCCCAGCTTCCTCAGTCTTTTCTTTAGAGAGATGCTCCAGAAATTGTTTTGTTGCCCTCTGCTGGAACTGGACACAAAACTTGCATTTCAGACAGCTCTTCTCTCCAATCCATGCAAGTCCTTCTGCAGCTTCTGCACAGCACTCTGGGTTATTGGCCACTCCTCCCACCTTTATGTCACCAGTGAACTTGCTGAGCAGGCATCTGGACCTTAACTGAAGTCATTGATGAATAAGTTACACAATACTGGACCCAGTATTGAGCCTTGCAGAGCACCACTCATGAGAAGCCATGTACAAGACCCCGTGTCACTTATTATGACCCTCTGTGATCTGCTGTTCAGCTGGATGGGAATATCAGAGGAAACCAGAGGGGATATTCAAAAGCAAAGAAAAATATCCAAAGTAAAAATAATTTTATTTTCCTAGAGGCAAAAGCCAGTTAAAAAAAAAAAAAAAAAAAAAGAAAGAAAGAAAGAAAAAGTTAACAACACAAACTGTGATTTAGAAAGGCATTAATGAGCTTTTCTTATCTGGGTTGGTGGTTTTATCAAATATGTTATTGAAATCTTTTACTAATCAAACTTAAGTCAAAGACATTTTTAACACAGCTTACTGGATATTGTCCTAAAATAAGCAGCACCGATTCCTTTTTGGTTGATATGAATTGGACATTGATGCAAATTGCACATAATTATATTGTTTTCCTTTTACTCCATGTCACCTTCTTAGGCTTGATGAATTTGGCTTTTTTGTTTGTTTTCTCAGGAAACCCTAAATCCCCAACACCCAGAAATACAGGACCTCTGTCCCATTAGCTATAAATAACTGCTAGATGTTCAGTCACACAAAAAAAGCAAGAGTTGTTTCAGATTAGTATTTGCAATTATATTTGTATTTTATATAGAATTTTCCAGGCTTCTACCTATCTCATTGTCTTGTATTCACTAAAAACTTTTCACTGATAAAAGCAGAGAAATGATGAGGAAAGAGAAGAGATAGGAAAGTATGCATTACTGCCTTCTATAATACCTCAAAATTGCCTGCTGAATTAGTTAAGATTGCTTCAAAATCAGATTTCAGAGACTGAAGTTATGTCTGATCTCTCTGACACACCTTATTCATACAGCATTTATGCAACACTTACAAGGTTACTGTCATTGAACATTTGAACAAAATCTCATTTTGTCCTGACAGATTTCTGTTCAACGGGTAATAGATGGCAATGTGCCCTCCTAGCCGTACAGTTTTGTAAGCTTAATTACTTTCTGCCTTGTCTCATCTTACACAATCAGTACTACCACATTTATTCTGAGAACTCATTTACTATTCCTTTTGTTTGTACCTAGAATTTGGTCTGTGAAACAAGCCCAGCTTCTTGTATCCTGTGCCGGCTTCAGAGGTTATGAACACATATCCATTCAAGAGTCCACCCAAAGATCTCACAGAAATCAGAACTGTGGGGTTTACCCCATTCCAGACAGGAAGGGAAATGTTATTCTTACTTTTGGACTATCTGTACCTCATAAAGCTATCTTCTGTAAAAGATATGACCCTACAATGTGTCATATCTGGAAGGAAGCCAGGAAGCATTTCTGGTGGGTCCATATTCTTTTGGTATGCACTGGCTTTTTCTTCTTTTGCCAAAATAATAAAAAAAGTCTGCACATTTTTATGAAAGTGAGAGAATGAGCTAAACAGGCTAAGGCAGTTCTGGGTCTGCACAGGAGAAGTGCTGTAAAAAACAACAGCTTTTTAAAATGAAAGATGGAAGTTGCTAATGTGTCTATGCAGCAGCTAAAAAGATGTTGAGAAACACTGAATCATTACTTCAGATTCAGATTACTCAGTTATCACTGCAAATACATAGAATTCTTCTGGTTACCTAATTCCTCCATTGAAGTACCCTCTTGCAAACAGCAAGTTTGCTACTGTGCAGAGCACTATGAGTATTTTTAATGATTAATGATAACTTCTGGCTCTACGTAATATCATGTTCCATTTCTGTATGGTAAGTTAGCTTCTAAAAAATTTTTGGGTCTGTTTTGTGGATTAAATATTAATTTCAAAACTGCTGAAACTGAGGCTTTACTCATTTAGCCACACATTTTTTAAGATACGCTAGGGTAAACAAGGTATCTGCATGGGGGTGACAGATACTGCAATGCCTGTAGGAAACTCACACACTTCTAAGGTTGAATCTGGGGATTAGTTTTCATGTTGTCAAGTGATATTAGACATCTATATATGACCAACTGACTCAAGTCCTTAGTGTTGAGTAATATTCTAATGCTCTTTTATCCTTTGCAAAACAGACAGTTAGAAATCCTGTTATTCCAAAGGTCTAATTTAGAATAAGTCTTGGCTTAATGGTAGCTCATGATGAACGGCTGTTATTTTACTTCTAACATGAACAAACTATTCCATGTATGGTGTATGATATAACAAAGAGGAAATCCAGTGCTTTGAAGGGTTATGTAGCACATACAGTTTCTTGTCATTATGAATATATTCTTTTACCATTATTTGATCAATGAAGTCCTGTAGATAGATATCTTTTAGTGTGGAATATGAAAATACCCTCAGACAGAAAGGTCCTCTGTTTTCAGTGAACCTGCATATGGAATTCAGCACCACACACTCAGAAGGAAAAAAAACAGATATCTCTCTGTATAGTATAAGCCTGAGTAAATACCACCTTTCCAAAATGATGACAAGTGCTTAACTGTAATTACATACATTTCTAATGCATTTTTTTATCTGCTGAAAACCCTGGTGCAAGGTTTTTATTTTTTTACTTATTGTAAGTCTTAGGCTGAACTTTTCTCCTTTCTGCAGTGTGATAACTTCAAACTTATCCTCAGTGCCTTGCTGATATCAATTCTGACCCAACTGCATCCTGCTGAATTGCATGAGGCCCTGCAAAGTAGCTTTTATGTTTTAAGGTACAACTATCGTAATCTTCTAAACTATCTGATAAAATTTTAATCTCTCTGCCCTCCTTTTTAGAAGTCAGCCAAGGAAAGATGCGTTGACAGCATCTTATTTTATTTACTTCTCACAAATCCCTATGTCTGCCATGTTTAATCGTTTATCTTCTTCCTCCAGTTTTCCTTCCCCCTCCCGCTCTCTTTAATCTTTTCTTTCCATTTGGCTTACTGTGGCTGAAGTCCAGCTTTGCTTTATTCTAATTATTGAGCAGACTATATTCCTTTATCTAAACACACTCTTTGTTTCCTAAAATGCTCCTGTACTTTATCATTAGATTCTCTCAATGTCATCACTACTTGTGCTTTTCCTGTCTTGATTATTTGATCATTGATGACAGAAAGGATGAGCTGCAGTTTATTAGATTTATTGTGTGGGCCTTGTTGCTAGGTGATACCCCTTAGCCACTGCTATAAATACTTAATAATCTTAAAATTAAATTTCCTTGTTACTTTACATTTAAACAGTGTAAGGTACCTGAACTTTGATGACTTAAAGTGCATTAGAAAACTATTTGGATTAAGGGAGAATTCTGATTGGCTGCTAGATTATTGCTAAGGGATGGATTAATTTGTATGAAGCACACGGTTCTGCACTGCTGTTCAGTATTTCAAACTGCAAAACTCATCTTATTCCAACAGTTTGACATACCTTTTTTTTAGACTGGAACTGTTAGGAGAGAAAAACCACAACTAAGCAATCCATTTAGTAATCGTGAGGTAACATTCGAGAAGGATTGAAAGTTTGAGGCTCTGCTGAGTTGTATGATTGTCCTATGCTAATCACATTTCTTATCTCACCTTGCTGCTTAATATTTATCCAACTAAAATTAACAATTTAACTCATGCATGATCTTGAAAAAGTTCCTTTGTGAAATACAGTACCATGAATATACTAAGGTTGTTGTTATAAGAGTGCCTGCAAAAAGTCATTTTAATGTCTAAATATTTTTGTAATTATGAAGAGAGTTGTCTGCTTTCAAACAAGATTTTAACCAGAAACTGGAATCAGAATGGAAAATTTGCATTTGCTGTCATTTTTATCAATGAAGAGAAGTTCAAACATATTTTCCTTAGGCCTGTGCTCTCATTTAGATTAAATCATTGTTTCATAACCCTGTCAGTATATAGGAACCATAAACTAAACCTAATTTAATACTAATTTTGTTGCTATAGGAAAATAATGTAGTCTTTTAATCTAAATTATAAGTGGGCCTCTTGACTCTTGTTTCATCAAGAACCCTCACTTCAAAGATTTTCCTTTCTTCCTACTTTGTATTCTGTCCTTGTTTAGTCCACTTCAGGGTTTTTGAAATATTACTGAAATGAGTTTGAGCCACAAACAAATTAGACAAAACTGATAATTTAGGTAGGATGTATAGCTTTACAAAAGTCATTTCTGAATGCTTAATCCTCATTAAGGGTTCAAATATAGATAAAATTACAGAAAAAAATAAGTTAATATAACTGAAATAGGTAGAAAGAAATTAAACTGGAAATGAATGTATAAATGAATTAAATTCAAATCTTAGTATCGCTTAACAATACAATGAACCAAAATAATGAGAGAAGCATGCATGATGAAGAAAAACATCTTCCTAAAATGAAGACAATCTAGAAAAAACAAAGCATAACATCAAAATATCGCAATATTTTTATTTTGGTTTATTAAAGAGAGGGGCAAGAATTCATTTTATTATAGTATATAAGTATTTCCATGTGGGAAAAATAACTGTTAAGGTGCTCTTAAACAAGGCAATCAATATAACCAATATAAAAGCCAGAAACATTCAAATAAGGAACCTAGGAGAATTTTTTTAATTTTACGGAAAATTCTATCTCTAGGAAAGTTGACTAAGAGAAGTGCTGAATTTTCTGTCACTTGAAGACTTTCTATGCTTGTGTACCATTTATCATCTCCATGCAGTGTAACTGAGCAATATGCAAGGGCCTGTCTTAATTTAAAGGTCAGACAAAATGATCCAGTCATCATAGGCACATACACACACACACACATATGTATGTGCATATATATATGTATATGGTCAGGAGAGACTTAAAAAAAATTCCCCCATCACAGTGAAGAAAGTAATTAGATAAATACCAGCTCAATCCCAAAAACTTTAAGTAACTAACGAAAGAACAAAATGAAAATGGGATAAGGCCAAAACTCAGCAAAAAATATTTTCTCTGCTCAGTGCCTATTATTTTCTGTCAAGGATTAGAATCCCACTGTACTGAATGTAATGAAAAGAAATAAAACTGGCTTATATTCTAAACAACTGTCCAAACACAACCACGGAACAAACAGGGTCTGCAGGGTAAGATAAGGTTAGTGTCCAGGCAGGCATGTGTGAATAAATTAGATGTGACAATGGCTCAGCCATCACGTGAGGTCATCGATCTAATCAATGGCAACAGAGCAATTATTCATAGGAGCATTTTGGTACATATTTTCCTTTACATTTGAGACAGTTTAATTAATTGCATTTGTCTATATCCCATTGCATGAAAAGCAAAAGTCATGGTCACGCCTGCTTATTATTTTCCAACTTACTAATGTAAATTAAAATTCACAAATCAAAGGACAATCTTGATTTCCACCAGTATATTTCAGCATGTCATTGCTTTAATATTTCAAGTAAAGAAATCAGCTGATCACCAATTGTGATATTCATAATTTTGGGTTTCTGAATTTCCTAGCAGCATGCCTGTTAAGGTTTTTTCTTCCCAAGGGAAAAGCTCTCACTTTCCCAGTGGAGATTTCTATAAACAATCTCTGTATTCTCAAAATAACACCTGTTCTTTTTCTCTCTGCTCCACAATATGGGAGATATGGTTTCTCTCTTTCAGCCAATGATATAGAGAGGTGTTATCACTGGGCTCTGGCATTTTTGTGCTAAACACTAAGAAGAAAGCATTGTACTAGGCTGCATTGTATTAGACATCAAGCCTCAGCCTGAACATGGAGCCATCATAATAAAATCCTTTTAGCCTTCTGATTCCAACCTTCTGGAGTCTGTGTGTTCTTGTTCGTGTGCACCAGTGACAACCAGTACTTCCCATGATTTGCTAACCATAAGTTTAACATTACAAACCCTAAATCCTGAAGGACCAATTCAGTAACTAACCTCTGCATTTATCATTCATATTCTCACTTCAGATATGTTTATGCCAGCTTCAAAGCCATCTTTTCATTATGTCAAAATATTTCACCTAAAATATGCAGCATAATTTAATAATAATGAGGTGTGCTTGTGGTGGGATAAAGTTTTCACCAAGGCACATGAGAGAAGGCACATAAAACTTCTGACCAGCATTTTCATAAAATAACCCCAATGGTAACTGCTAATCAGAACAGATTTATAGTAGCTAAGCAGCGTGAAGGATGAGAAGTTATAAAACTAAAACTAAATATAATAATATTCATTAATATCTTGAGAATTGCAGTTTATTTCCCTAGAGTAATTATACCATAAGTTGACAAACCCTCTGGGTATTGTTTCAGGGTTTACTAGGCAAAGAAGATAGTTATAACCTCATAAACAGGTAGGAAGCATTCTCGGCCCATTACTAAACAAATTACATGCCTAAGGGGAAATTTCAGACAGAAAACAGACTAGTATTTTCAGCATTTACCTACTTCATTAACTATTCACTCAGTAAGTTATCATTTTCCTCAACATTTTTACTCATGAGCAATTATAAAAGCCTATTAAGAATTCCTGGAATTCATGGTGTGGCATCAGTGTAAGACTGAAGATTGTGTAAGTCTGTAGAAAACAATCTCTTTCTTTTCCTCATATTTATTGTGATTTATCAGTATTCATCCACAGGCAGTGTCCAAATCCAGTGAATCTGGAAGTAATTCCCAAGGCCTTAGACTTATCGTTAGTGAAACCATAAACAAAACCTCTGAAGGACACAATGGTGATTTGAATACACATTTTTTATTTGTAATAATAATAATCTAAACTTGTAGCAGTTATTTCAGAGATCATGTTTATTGATTTATTGTTTCTGAAAAAAATGGTGAGTACTCTTTAATATATAAGGCTTTAGTTTTTAACAAGTAGGGTGTTAAAACGCTACAAAAATGTATATAAAGATTAAAATATATTCTGTGGCCAGTCATTTATTCATATAAGAAAAAAAATTCCTGGATGAAGTGTATACAATCAAAAAAATTCTGCAATTTACTGAGTGTTATATTCAACACTCTATTTAGTAAAAAATTTATGGTATATAATTAAAATATTTATCACTTTTCAGAGCCAGAGGCATTGGTATTAATATTTTCAGATTATATTAACATGGTATGTTCCATCATAGTGTGTTTGTAGAAAATAATCACGGTTTTAAATTTTTATTCCTCTATATACAAGATCATATTAGCTTCTTTGTATTGGGGAGTTTGACTTGTCTTACTGGTTTCATGTTAAAATATTTTCAAGGTTTTAGCACTAAGGATATATTTAGAGTAGCATAACAGAGCATAACATAACATGGAGAAGTAATCTACGTCCCTTTTTATGAATTCTCAACTGAATCCTTATAAGTGATATTCCTAGAACTGACAGACAAGATAGGTGTTATTGGGAAGCTTCTTCTGAGGAAACATATTTTATTTCTCAGAACTCTTGAAAATCTTGGGAGTTAATATTTCATCCACTGAAATGACATTTTAAGAAAATCTATGTCACATTATCTCTTTAGAAACCCAGAAAATCATGTGTATGGTGAAGCAAACTCATACCAAATTCTTGTAGTTCAGATGGAAAGAGCATTCAGCCTGCTTCTGGTTCCCTTTCCCCCCTCTCTTTTCAAGCATTAATAATCAGCATGAAACAGGGGATTTACCTTTCATTCTTAACATATGTATTTTCACATCCACTCAGAGATTAGCCAAAATATAAAAAACACACAGAAAAAAAGAAGCATTGGAAAACTGCTGAGGAAATAATCGTAAACATTTGGAAACATTCCTTCCCACACTTTACTCTCTGAAAACCTCTTTAGAAACTTATATTCTAGGTCACCCTCTCAACATAGAAAAGGACTATGAAATCTAAAAATTATTCACATAAAGACTATTTAAAAAAGCACTACACAATAATAGACTTTATAACAATGCTACTAAAATATTATTTCTTTCATGGATTGAAAGCATCTCCTGTGTTGCTGAGTACAAATTTAATACAATAACATTTATTTTCATGTATTTTTCCTGTTAAATAGTGTCATTAACACCCATAGGACAACCTAAGTGGATAAGGTAAGCTAGATTTCTCCCCAGTTTATTTTCTACTCTGTCTCATTTGAATGCAAACATCTTTGAAGATTTTGTATAACCACTTCAAAAATTTAAACAGAACCTCAAGAGAGGTTGTGTAATTTTCAGTTCACTGAACCAGAGAATAGTCTCTCAAAGCTGTTTCAGTGTTGTCATTACCTCCACCTACAAAAGAAACAGCGATGACTCAAAGTTGGAAACAAGAATAAATAAGCAAATACCTTCATAACAGATAGCTTTCAGAAACTGCCTATTCAACATTTTTCTTGAAAGTTTTACCTGTGGTAGATAACTGGAACTTTAATTTCAGTATCTGAAATACCCTGAGTGTATTTCAATATATTTCATCACTTTGATAAAGTAATAATCAGACAACTTAATTTCAGCCCTAAACTTTTCTGTTGAAGAACCAATCATAATAAACAATTTGCTGACACCATAAATTTAAATTAGGACCAAAGTGCATTTTCCAAGCCTACATAAATTAATGATGTACTGAAGGAAACAGTAGGTTTGATGACTCCTTGTGTGCATGGTTTCAAATAGGAATACAAATAGACATTTTTTTCCTTAGAGAATAAGGTCTTCTGAATCTGTGTCTTACTGACCTGAAGGCTGCACACATCCTGAAGGACGGTTTCATGAAAATTACATTAAAGAGGAACTTATGTTTCATGAAAATTGTGCTTTGACCACAAATTACTAACAAGCTGCTGCTATATTTGACTAAATCCAATTTGGGGCACCTTATTTTCTGTAAACAAGAAATCTTTGGAAATACTTTATGCAAGGAAAAAAATACTAGCACTTTGAATTATAAATTCTGTGAAAGTTTGAAAATAATCTACTTTTTATATTTGTGTGCACATTGTGAATGAGAGTGATTCCATGCACTAATTAAAAGTATCTAGTCATGTCTCTAGATCAAATTACACAGTCACAGAATATGCTGAGTTGGAAGGATCCCACATGATGCCATATGTACTTGCATATATACATATATATATACTATATGTGAGTGTGTATACTCACATAATAAATGCTGCTCATGTTATATGGAAATTTGGGAACTACTTTAAAGTTGTTAGGTTATTCATGTTAGTAAATTCAGTGGAAATTAATTACATTCATTACATTAGCAAATGCAGCAAAAAATTAATTTGAGAATTGTGACAGTTCTCATATTATCTTTTAGGAAGGCTTTCCTAAAAATTAGATTCCCTTTGTTAGAAATTGCTACTAATAATCACAGTATATCTGAAATGCTTTACTAACATTTCTGTGAGTCACATAGAATTCTATTATACAAATCTTAGATCCATGAGAGTAATTATTATACAACCAAACTAAAATCTTTGAGGTATTAAAAGATTGGCAAGATGAGGGAAATAGTCAGCTTGATAAACTTGACCAGGGGGGCCTGAAGGAGACAGGTTTGTTCAGTGTGGAGAAGAGACAACTTTGGGAGGATCTAAGGGCAGTCTCACAACACCTGTGGGAATGTCATTGGGAATATATAGGCTTTTCACTTTGGAGCATAAAAGAACAATAAGAGACAACAGCTGTAAGTTAAATTTAGAGTTGTTAAGACAGGATGTTAGGAAAAAAAAATCTAATATTTAATATTGAAGCTGATTTCCAAACAATGTAGGCATTTCTTTCCTTTCCATTTTTAAGGCGTGGACAAAGTGGGAAAACCAGGTATACTTATGATGCTTTGAGCAGGGAATAGGATTAGTGGTCTCTCGAGGGACCTTTTGAAAACATATACTGCAACTTTTCTGTTCCACAACTTCATGCATCTCTCAGTGAAATTATTTACTTGCCTGATCAGGTAAATCATCTGATTCTACTCAGCAAGAGTATCTTACATTATTATAAGCTGCTCTATAAAAATATCAGATTAATGTCAATAGCAATGAAAAAGAGAGGAAAAATGTTAAGTATTATTAGCAAAAGATTTTAGAAACCCATAATATCTGATTACATTGTTGTATAAACCCATGGTACATACATATCTGGAGTGCTTCATGCTGTTCTAATCATCTCAGAAAGGTACAGCCTGTGAAAGTAAAAAGAAAGATGACAAGCATGATCAAAGAAATGGAACACTTTCCATAGTAAGAAATACTAATAAACTAGGACTCTTCAGCCTACAAAACAGACAGGAGGAGATAGATGTAGTAGCGTTGCTCAGCATTGTGTAGGCTATGAAAAAATGGATTATGGAACAATTATTCACTCTCTGTCAGTGCCCAGGAAATAGGAGCATCCAATAATGTTATCAGGCCAAAGGAAGTACATTTACAAACAGAATAAAATTAAGTTTTGGATCACTTTATTGTCAAGAGCTGTAGAGACCAGAAGTATAAGGAGGTTCAATATGTGATTAAGCAATTGTGAAAAATCTATCAAGCTCTATGCAATACAAGAAATCAGATGCATCCTATCAATGTTTCTTTTCAAATACAACACCCAATAATATTAATTCAGCATTGGAAAACTCAGTATTATTGCTCTTGTCATGTGGGCTTTGAATCACTTTGGTTATTTATAGTAGTTCAAAAATTTGAATATAGATTTTAGATAGTGATTCTAAGTTTCTGATTGCATTCAGCTCTTTCTCATTTCAGTACTCAAGGTATCAAAGTTTACAAAATTGTAAAGGCAAAGAATAACCTGAATTACAAATCCAATAATGCAAAAACTAGAGAACACTTAATGAGAGGAGAAAGAAGAAGATTTAAAACAGATGTAAGTACTTATTTCTTTCTTGAAATTTCATCCATAGAAAATTTGGAAAGCAGATTCAGAAAGGGATTAGAGAAACTGGTGAACAAGACAAATAAATGGCTACTAGTTTTGCGTGTATGCTGCAGCATTCCTCATAAATTATGGACACTGAGAGAATGCAAGGGGAAATGAAAGCTGTGGGCAGCATCTTCTATTGCTCTGTTGGTAACAAAAAACTATACTGAAAGTACTAATGACTTGACTTGGCAAGATATTTCTTATGTTGTTACTACAAGTGGAACACTCCATGCTAAAGTGTCATATAATTTTTTTTTTTTCACTTTGAAGAGTATTTTACGGTAAATGACTTGTACGAAATCATCCAGAGTAAGTGATATCCTTGCAACCAGCTAAGTTATCCCAGAACAGAAAGGGATTTTGGCCTGGAATTCAGTGGTTTCTCAGCAATGGCCCAGAAAACTGTATCTAAAATATTTTACTATATTTCTTTTTTCTGACAGAGTGGCTATGACAATATAATTTAGAAAGTTTATTACAATGTGTGATTTTGTGTTATTTGAGGGCAGGATATTTGCAATATTCTCTTTTTCTACTCTTTACCTCTGTCTTCATGCTAGATTTTGCCTAGGAGGAGTAGAATCAAACATGGAAGTAAATATTCATAGAAATAAGATAAAACATTTGTCCATAGAAGGGCCCTTGTGAAAGGTCTAGAAAATGTCTTAAGAGGAGTGGCTGAGGGAGTTGGGTTTGTTTAGTCAGGAGAAGAGGAGGCTCAAGGTGGACCTCATCACTCTCTATTGAAAATAATTGTAATGAGGTAGGGGCAGTCTCTTCTGCCATGCCTGCAGTGAGAGAAGAAGAAATGGAGTTGAAACAGGAAATTCAGATTACATATAAGAACAGTTTTTCACTGTTAGGGTGCTCAGACACTGGAATAAGTTGCCCAGGGAGGTGGTGGAGTCACCATCCCTGGAGGTGTCCAAGAGGCATCTGGATCTGTTGCTGGGTGATGTGATTTAGTGTTTACAGTGGTAGTGCTGAGTGGACAGTTGGACTGGGTGATCTTGAAGGTCTCTTCCAACCTAATGATTCTATGATTCTACTTGATACATCCCAAAAGAGCACACACAATCTCATGTGTCTGTCCCAGTGCTTGTGGTAAAACTCACGACTACAAAGCCAGAATGACAAATTTTTGTTCATCTCTTGTCACTAAGTCATTTCTGGGACAAGTTTGTCTAATTTGTTCTGAAAGATTGCATTGATACATATTCTACATTTCCTTAGAAAATCATTGTTATTGATTTCTTCTTAGTAAGTAACAAAAGTTAAACAAGGTGTTCAGATAGACAGTATTTAGGCTGTATTAAGTGCTTCATAGTATTCTTTGCACAATTTTCTTTCTTACATGTAGATCTGTCAGAAAGCACAGCACATAGCAGGGTAACCAACAGTCCTTCATGTTAGGATTAATTTTGAAGCATTCTAGTGTATTCTTGGGTACAATAGTGTGATTGATGTGCAGAGGTGCATTTGAGATGATCGAATCTGTTGTACTTAGCTGGTTTGTCTTGTGGGGGATTACAGCATTGGATTTTCTCCCTCTTTCTCTCTCTCTCCTCTTTAACAAGGATGTGCTCAATAAATTGGGTTGAGACTGCCCCTGGTTTTGATGTCAGTGTTGGGATGATGAAAACCTTTATGGCTCAATAGTGTTGTAGCTTTTTGTAAGCTACCACACAGGGGTCCTTTATCAGTAATCATCAGAGGCTCTTTCCATGCCTAGATTCTAAGTGTCAGGAAATTTATGTTCAGTGTTTCTACCACTTTATCAATATGTTGGGATTGCAGTGTGTAAGATTTTCTGTAGGAATATTGGCAGCACTTAGTCTGAACACTTGGGTGGTTGGTGTTTCCCCTGACCCAATGGATGTGGAAGATGTATTACTCCTGATTATCAATATCTGGAAGCAATATCGATAGTTTTAGCTCCCATCTCTGTTTCCATGTCTAACTACCACCCTTGGATAAAAGGGAGAAGTGTGTTGGGAGCTCTCTGTCTTGTCTCACAGGGCTTCATGTGATTAGCGGGAACTTGAGAGATGGATTAAAATGCCAGTGAAGCTTGAGCTGTCTTTGCACTATGAAGAGTTTAATGTAATTGCCTGGAGATGCTGAAGCATCACCAAAATGAAAGAAGAGTTTTGAAATGAATTTACAGGATTCTGCAAAGTGTTGTGAGAGATTTCACCAGAAATTCATTCCTCTACTTCTTCAGAGAACAAATACAGGAGATCTCGAATGTCTAGCCCATTCTATTTTTGTTTCTACCTGAAACCTTCTAACTGTCATAAAATAGAGGTAGTGATTTCTAACATATAAAATTTGATTTTTTCTGGTTTTCTAACCCCTATTTTGTAATAGTTTTTGAGTTGGGACAGGATGCTTGTTGAGGGTGATGTTGTGGATGAGACAGAGACACAGGCAGAGAGTGAAGACAGAAGAAACAGAGCTGAAGTGTCAAAACCTAGTCATGTGGTTGGAGGCAAAATGCTAGAAAGTCTCTGAAAAATTTAGCCCAATATCATATTCTCAGGGCCAGTTCACTGCAGTACACCCATGTACAAGCCTTCCAGGTCTGTAGGGATTTGTAACTGAGCAAGTCTCTTCTTGGGAGGAGAAATTGCCTTAGTAATGCTGATTTACCAATGGAAAGGGATAAGATGTTTTCAGTAGATAAAATGTTAATGGTAGCCTGAACTTTTAGTTATGAAATAGAATAGTAGCTTTGCAGCAGCTGCTCTCTGTCTTAGGTTTTAGGTCAGTTTTGGGATTCTAGCTGACTGAAGTTAATATGTCACAGGTATTACTAAAATTCCTCCTCTTTTTCTCTCCCTTCTATCCTTTAACCAATAATGACCCCAGAGAGAAAATTTTTGTTGTCTTCAGTCATCGTGTTGTGGACTAAATTAGAATCTTGTGATGTATTTAGGACTGTCAACAAATTATACCTCTTCAAATGTACAAGATGCTTGCAGTACAAAAGAAGGGTGTGCCATCAAGGGAATTGATGTTCTCCAGATAAGCAGTTGAGCAAGCTGTGTGCAGGGCCTACAGGCCAGTCTTGGACTGGTTTCTTGCCTATTTGATGGTTTTGCAGTAATCCATTAGAGGAAACATTTTTCTTCCCTGTAATAATGTGGTTTATGTAAAGACAGGCCTGCACTTCCTTTAAGAGGAGGCTTCACTGCAATGCATGTGAGTGGACAGGTAATTGTTTATTTTTAGCTAAACACATATATTTGTAATCTTAGAAGCCTGCATTGTCTGAAACCATAGGCACTGGCAAAGATATTCAATTTGTTGGACATAACATTGTGTTAACAATTTTCTCCAGACTGAAGACTTTAGAAAACAAGACAAAAGAATGATGTTGAAGGGCTTGTTTTATTGAGAAATACATCTTTCTGTAGATTAGTTGTCTGTACACACTAGGCATGTTACATATGTATTTCAGGTTGGACACCCAGTTGAGAGATGCAGTGTCAAGTTTTTTTTTTAAATCTTGGTGGCAAGATGGGTGAAAGTTTTGGTTGTCAGCTTCTAAGACAAGGGGTTTGTGGTGTAGAAGGTAGGTAAGAATTACAGCTTTCAGTGCAAAGTTGCCAAATACTCTCTCAGAAAGCTGTTCCCAGTGTGTCTTCTTAGAACAAAAGAAACTGAATTTGGAAAATACCAGGGTGTGATACTAGGCATGTGTAGGAAATAGTCCTGCTTCTCTGCAAACTGCTGTTGTAATGATTATTCCTTCCTTCTGCCTCGACAGCATGATGCTAACTAGCAGCCTGCAGTAAAGATGCTAGGGGAGGTACATACATGAAAACATGAGTAACAACTCTTAGTTTTGTATGCTTAGCTGGAATGATTCCAAAATGTGATTTGCTGGTTTTACCTGATCTACCACAATAGTCTTTCAGATAGTGATTTGACAGTGGCATTTATTAAATGTGAAATAGCAACACTGTATGTCATAAATTTACAGGACTAGCAGTCTTTGATCAGAATGATTGTTTTGGCAGAGAACAAAAATAGCATGTATAGATAACATTGAATCTGCACATTTGTACTGTTACAGACAAGTTTCTGCACCAGAGCAGTGCCAGCACTCTTCATAGGTTGCCAAGTGATCTTCTCAGATTGGATTTAGGTCTTGAAATATTTGAGATGGCTTCTGAGTGATCCTGGAAGCAGCTGTAGGGAATGTGTGTCTATGTGTCCTCCTTTCACTAGGTTTAAAGTGCTAACATCCAGGGGGATCAGGGTTGCTTGCCTCTGATAAAGGGGAACGGTTACACTAAATCCCCACTGTTATGTCAGCTATGAAACTGAAGATTTTTGCAATAGTTTCTTATATGAAAGACATAACTAGATGATTCCTCTGGTGTCACCCTAAGGAATAAATTAAATCTGTGAAAGTGACACTTCAGTCCCTTGTGGAATCGCATAGTTTTGTTAAAGGTTTGGATGCAGCTTCTGGGAAATGGAACTACCACATGCTATGAGAGGCTAAGGCAGAGCAAAGTAGCTGATGATGGTTGGATGAAAATGAATTTGTTATTTCTGTGCGCTAAAGTTTAGTAGCAGATAATTATCCCGTCAATTGTGTTGACCCTTGCTATGATTAGATATTTAAAGTAAGCTGGCAGATGTCTGTAAGGTGCTGTCTTGATTTAGTGTTTCATTCTGACATATGATATTTGATTAGCTCTAAATTTAATATTAGTATTTCTCTGTCTTGGAAAATATTTCTCATACTGTTGACAGTTCCATCTGAATCCCACAATTTCAAAGGGTCTATCTGTAGATGGTGCACAGTAGTTTAAAGTTTTAAAATCTCTGAGAGTTGATTCAATATTAAGGTTAAATAGAATGATGGTTTCCATAGTGTATGTAGTAAGAGGAAAGTGAACACCTACAGGATGAGATGTAGGTTCCAACATTTTTTTCAGGAGAAGATTGTGTTTATATGTTCAGCCATGATGGTGTGCATCTGTTTTATGCAGTGGGAGAAGAAGAAGAGGGAATGGAATTGGAAAATTGAAACAAATGTGGATGAGAGAAAGTAAGATCTCTCCAATCATCCCATTTTGAGTAATACAGGAATCACCACCAGAAAAAGAAAGGAGAAAACTGTAGTGCATGAAGTCCAAACACTGAGACTTCTTGATGCTTTTGTGTGAGCAAACAGTTGCTTTTCTTTATTCTCATTATCTGCAAAAAATCAAATAAATAAGAAGGACTTTCTTTCCATCATTTCAAGAATCAAAGGGTCAAATTTAAAGAAGTTCTAAAACTCCAGCCAAAATTTGTGTTCAAACATACTGTTCAAACACAGGCATGCTCAGTTATACCTTTCTCTGTCACTATTAGTGGTCTTTCAAAACACTGCATAAGGATATGTATATCCATAGCATTTGGACAGATAATATCAAATGCATTACAGCACTGTAATATATGGTATTGCATGGCTGTTATGTAAGAATTAGCATTCAGTTTTGTGTTTGTGTTGCTAAGTTTAGGTATTCAATATATTTTTTCAATAGATGAGTTGCAGGATCAGCTGTTATTCTCTTCATATGATCTCAACAAAAATATTTTCAGAAATTGGACTTCAATAACCATGAATTTGTATAAGACCTCTCTACAAGGTCATTGTGTGCTCTTCTCAGTGAGAGAAAACAAAGTGAAATCAAATATGATGAAGGTGATCTGAGTGACAAATGATATGTGAAGCTCAGAAAGCAGGAATCATAGTGTTCCAGAAACTAACGTTTTCTGAGGTGACCAGAAGTACTTTAGAAAGCAGTTTAGGATGTAGATAAGATGTGCTGTTGATGTCTAGAATGGTGAGATGAGCACTAGGCAGAAAATCTTGGTTTGGTAAGAAAAAAAGGAAGGAAAACAAACAAACAAACAAAGGGCCCTCCTCACCAAGCTACAGGACAATGCTTAATAAATTTAGTAGTTGAACTATCGTGTCCTTTCTCTCACAAGGTAACAGCTCTTCTTGGGAGTTGTTCTATTGGTTTTTAGCTGTTTTCCTTATAAGGATGCATTCAATATGACCTAGAAAAAGCAATTTGGTCCATAACAGGATTTTTCTTTCTGTTGTGTGTTGTTCTTTCACTGTACATTACAGATGTGCCTAAAGCCACACTCAGGATAACTTCTGTGAATCACTACTCTCCTGGGTGAAATTCAATAAAACAGAAAATAGCAGAAAAGAATGGTTTAAATTCAAAAGCAGCTGTACAAGATCTTAAGAGTAAGGAAGCAACTGAGAAATTTCGTGATGGTTGGTCACTCTTCAGTTTCAAGGGTGATCCTCAGGTGGGTGGAATTGTTTCCATCACTGCTGCAGTGGGCTTTTATAAATTTAATCTTGGAAAACTAAACCATACTAAATATTGAGCTTTCCTGTGTAATGTAGTGTGGATAAAGAGGCATTCAAACCAATTAGCTCTGGGTTGAATTTTCTTAGTGCAAAACTGTGCATGCTATGGTTGTGTTTCAAGTGTTGCTTGTGAAGGCTCTACATACCCTCTTCTAGACCTCTGTTTATGCAAGAGCATACTTGAAATCTTCATTATAGTCATGCTAAAACTCTGCAATGGGTAGATCTGAAGAGCAGGAATGATTTTGAGGAAATGATTTTGTGTAAAGGCATGTATATACCCAAAGACTAGTCTCATTAGAAACTCTGCCACTAGGTTTAGCTACTTTACAAACACTGTGTTCACAGAAGAAGTTGGTATTATGCGTTTTTAGAGCTCTTCACACTATTTTAACCCAAAATTATAAAATGCACAACACATGCATAAGTACTAATGCATCTGGCAGTACCAATATATGCTTGTTGGCTTGTTTTTCTCTCAACAATTAATACCACATTAGTCTCCACATCAGACAAGTTTCCAAGTCCCAGGGTGTGTTTTGTGCTTGTGCAAACCATAGAACTGCTCTCCATGAAGAAGAAGGAAAGGGATACATATGTCAAATATCAGACAAAACAAGGAATTCTATAAGCAATGAAAAGATATTTCTGCTTTCCTTCTTTTTACCAAAGCTCCTTTTACATTTGTTAAGAGTCACTTCTTACTTGACTGTTACTGAAGAATACTCAGAAATGCTTAACAAAAGTGTTTTTAAGCACTCAAACTCAACTTGGAAATGGATGTTAATTAAAAGCACTTTAAAAAATTGCTCTGTTCAACAAAAGCATTTCCTTTGACATGTTATAGCCCTTGATACTGAAAAACACACAGAGAAATGACAGAGGTACTTCAATTAGCTCTGAAACCTTTCTCAAATAGTTAGAATGAGGGTACTGGTTTATAGATTTGTAACACATAGTTAAATGTCAGAAGCACAACTTTGAACTCAAAAAAATGACAAACAATTTTCCGCTAATGTGTAAACAGTGCAAGTGATGCAGGGTTTACATACTCAGGGGTTCAATTTTTTTTTAACTAACCATTTTCTATTTCCACTTCTAACATTTTCTGAGCTTAAAAAACAGGATATAGTTTGCTGTTGTGATCATAAAAGACATGGCTGCTACAATCTTATTTATACATTCAAACTTTATGTACATTTATACTACAAGTGGAGGATTTTAATACAATTTCAGATTTAATTTCATTTTATTTCTCCATCAAATTACTACTATAGGAAAATAAAGCATAATGCAAGCCAACTAAATCACTAAATTAAAATTTTCTGTTTCATTTTACAGTGGTAAAAGTAGCAATTTTCTCTTTCTTCTTTTTTGTGTTGTGAGAGGAGTGATTTTCAATCAAAGAGATGAACTAATTTTTGTGAAAATTAGTTTTCTCACAGGCTCAGCCTCTAAGGGGTTAACAGTTTAACCACATGGTCAAAACAAATACTTGAGGCAGACTTGGTTAGACTGAGGACAGCATTAACTATGCTGCCTCTTGTTCTGGGAGTGTGAGCCCAACATGTTGGAGAACTTCTCCCAAGATAAATAAAAAAGCTCGCAAAACACTGAGCAGACACCTTCGAGGAAACCATTTCCCCTTTCTCCTGCCTCAAGCAGGATGATGTCAAACCTTCTATGAAGATGTCAAACCTTCATTCTATGCTGGCATATCATGAAAATCTGCTCTAATGAAGCAAATTATCTGGAAAGAAAGGGTTCTCTGAAAGTAACCCACTTCTTTAAAGGGTAAATAAGATCTACATCACCCCTCCCACATGAGCTTTCATATTGAGGGCAGCTATATGATGTTGCCAGTAGTCTTCCCTAGAGCTTACCAGTACTCCCAGGGAGTGTGTACACTGGATTATTCACTTTTTCATATGCCACTCTACCTTGTTTTGGAATAGATATATTGTACACAAAAACAGTACAGTAGAGATCCTTTTCTCTTTCTGTTTTGTAGCCACAGGGCAAATATATTAGGCAATTTCAATATATGACCGAATTAGGCCACACTTCCTTCAAATATTTTCAAAATTTTCATCATAATCCACCCCTTCTACCCTTGAAAAGTCCTTATTAGAGATCCTCAAAGTAAGAAGTGAATGAAACAGTGAATAGTTTTAGTTGATTTCTTTTTTTATTTTAGTTTTTGACTGGCTTATTACCTTACTGGGCCAATTGGCCCAGCAGGTGTTGCTACATGTTATTCCTGAGGAGGCTTCCTGCTGGCAAATTGGTTTGAAATCAAGAGTTGCATTTATAATCTTGACAATAATAACTATGAGAAACATGCTTGTGAAGGCTGGATGAAAGGCAGATCGTATTTTATTCCAAAGTTTAGGCATAAGAGTTTTCAAACTATGTTCTCTCTTATTTTTAGCAAAGAACTTTTGATATACAACAAAAAAAGCCAAAATTAAGCCTTAGATACATTTTTTAACTCTTGAATTTGTACATACCTTTGATAAATCAGTCAGGTTCATAGTTTTAAGTCCTGAGTAAACACTATGAAACTCTATTACGTATATCAGTATAGTAGAGAAGGATTGAGATACCAGTCATTCCATAGATTTTGAAATTAACTTGTTTCTCGCAATTTTTTATTGGTTATATAAATATTACAGTTGTAACTAAACTTTAGGTTCATGTCTGTATTTAAATCCACGTCTGTATTTTTCTGTATCTTTAAATAGATAATTTTCTAGTCAACACCTGTCACCACCACATATTCAGGTGAAATTCCTTCTGAAACAAAAAAAAAAATTGTGCCTGTGCAGGAAGTTTGAGTAGTTACTGCAAAATAAATTAAGTTTACCTTAAACCAGGAATTTCAATTCACTTCAGTGAACTGCCAGTGAGCTGTCCCAGTTTAAAGCCTTCAGTTTCTTGGAACAAGTAATGCCTGTAAACCCCAGACAAGGCACTTACCATTAGTAAAGAGGAAGGAAAAGCTGTGTGGTTTGGCCTGCTCTCTGATCACATCCAGATGGGTATAATAATCTTTTCAGTTGGATTTATTTTCCCTTACTTTGAATGTGTACAGTCTAGCTACCTTAAGCTACTTAAAAGATATAGGATGGCAGCCTTTTGCCTAAACATGTGCTTGACAGTGCAGGTTCTAACATGCATCTGACACTGCAGATGCAGAGAATTGCATTTAAAGTAAGAATTCCACCCTTATGGACCATTTTCAGTTTATGCTGATTCTGTTAATCTGAGCCAATGTAAAGCAGACAATGTAGCCAGACTTTTTGCTACTTCCTTTCTTTTCCGTTGCCAATAATGCAAGCAACAGGTCATAACAGAGACACTTATCCTTTACTTTGACACCATTTGATTCAAATTACTTTCTGACCTTTATGGACAGATAGCTCAAAATGATGTTTTCATATCAACAAATGCAAAGATGAACAGAATTTCAAAAACAGTATGGTACTATCTTCTCCTACTGCCTTGAGCAACAGCGTTTCTTAGTTGTTTTTAAAGCAAAGTAACCTCTGTATGTACCGAGTCTTTTTCCTTTTCTACTGGAGCCATTATTATAAGAGTCTACCAGGAGTCAACAACCACTTGACTGAAACTCTGCATAAATATTTTCATAGAAGTGCTGTCAATCTCATAGGTACTGATACATATAATAAACCTTTCTTATATTGAGAGGAATTGAGACAACAATCTTGCCATTAGGGATGGAAAAGTACAAAGGAACAGGCACTGGAAAAAAAATTTCCTCTTATATGCTGGTGACAACATGATGGGCTTTGAAGGAAACAACCATGATCACACTGTTAAGTGAGATTAAGACAGACAATATACAGTGATAACAAAATATACTGAGAATATAGAATTAAATAAGCAGTGTAAGAAAAAGGGGGAAAATTTAAGTTTTGATTTTATTCCCTTAAAATCTGGTTTACACATAGTAGTCTAGGCTTTCATCTGAAAGATAAGCAGTTCTGCAGAATACAAGTTTGCAATATGAAGATTCAGTCCCATTGATTACCCATGCAGTATATTTCACATGCTTCATTGAATATGCTGCTCTAAAACAGTTCTCAAATTGTGTAGGCAAGTTAAAGTGCTCAGCAAAATCCATTGCGAAATGCCCAAATTGCATACATGAATTGGCAGGAACTCAAATAGATCTATATATGTTCTTATCAGCTTTCCAGACACTGCATTTATGTAATTGAAATGCTAAAACTAAAAGATCGATGTATTTTAAACTCCTCTGCAATGCACTGTCAAAAACTAAATCCAAAAATGAGATCAGCTCTGGTTAGACATTACAACAGATACTGTGAAGAACTAGAATGTCCCCACAGATTTCTTTGTGAATGGGATTGCTTAAAACAAACTGATTTGAGAGGACAAATCTTGCTGTTGACTCTACCTGTTGAACAGGGATATGAGTGACACCCTGATGCAAGAACTATGGAGCTCTACAGGAGGGAAAGATTAGGCTGCACCCTGACTGCACCAGTGTCATCCTCCTCAGTCTCATTTCTGGCTCCCATCCACACACCCTCTTCCCTTTGGGCCAAATAGTTGCATTTGAGCTCAGGTTCTGCTCCATGGCCTTTGTTGAACTGCTCTGTAAGTATGCTGTGTCCAAAGTTGTCTTGATTTGACGCTAACCCAGCACTACTGACCCATTTGGTAATCAGGACTTTTGGGTGACACAGAGTACAGCCACCAGACCTACTCTGCCCTTCATGGGACTGTGCCCCTGCCTTGCAGTCACCCTTGGCTCTCACTTGTGAGCACTCCAATTGCTCCTTGAAATAAACATCACTACCACTTGATTTGTAATAAGTACACTGAAAGACAAAATATATATATATGCTATCCAGATTTTAGCTGTATTTTACTGGCATGCTGGTCAGAGTGTTCTGAAAATAAAACTAAACAAAACAAAAAAAACCAAAAACAACAAGACTAAATCTTCAGCTTTGGAGGAATAGACACAATACCTTTATTCAGTACTGAATTGTAAGATACACCTATTCCACAGGCCCAAAACCATCCAAAATAGGACTGCACTCTACGGGTTCAGCCATGGCAGCAAAATGACTGGGAAGCAGTTTCTGTGCCCTGTAGGAGCCTGGGCTGTGCTCCTGATAGAATACCTGTCTGCCATTCACTCTGGGGCAGGCAGTCAGCCCTGAGGTTTTGCTCAGGGTTACCTCTGCAAGCAGCCAAACTGGGAGTGTCTGGAGAGAGCTTAATTTTAGGCAGCTCTCAAGAAACAGCTCTTTACATGCAATAGCCCAAAGGTCCTACTCTCTTTTGCTAATGAGAGACAGAGTGATAAAATTTTAGCACACCATGACAACTACATGTAAGAAAGCATCTAATGTTATTTGGTCATCAACTTATTGCTCACTTACAGCCAGGAGGGAAAGACTAAATTAAGTGGGAAAACACTGAGGCATGATAGGTAGTAAGAGTTTTACCTAATGGTTGAAAATCCAGTTTTTCAAAGTGTTCGCGCATCATTCTCCCTATCACCAATTAAAATTGGGATATTTTTCAACTCTGGAGTCAGAATATATGAATAAAATAAGTGTTCGGTTTCTTTTTTTAAACAAGGTTATATTCCTCCCATCTTTCCAAAATCTTCTGAGTATTAGTTCAGTAAGACTATTTAAGATGTGAAACAAACTCCCCAAAATGATTAAATTTGAGATTTTATGTAGTCTAACAAGTTTGCAAAAGAATGATATTACAAGAAAACAGAATATTTTCTTTTCTTGACTGCTAGTCAAACAGATAAAATTCTATTTTCTCATTAACAGATATCAAAATACAAGGAACAAGAAGCAGAGACAGTTTTGATACTGGCCAAGCTATTTCACCTGTTTTTACTGGGAGTACTTTGCTAGACATTAGCAAACAGGAAGTTTTATCTCATATGACAAGTTGCACACCTTGCAGAAATCCTTGTAATGTGTCCTCTGACCCCCCAGGCCCACATGTCAGATTTGTGCATGGCATATGAGGTCTTCCTAAATGAATTCATACTCATGCAGACAGTGCTTTGCTCAACACTCGGAAGGAGACAGGGAAGATCTGGCTTCGGGAGCAAAGCTGGCACAAGAAGGGCTGTGCATTCAGCTCACTTACATGCCTGCTTTGACAGATCAGCCCTGGCATGAGCACTGGCTTTCCTAGCTAAATTGGCTCTTAGCCAAATGCAGTGATAGCTAGAAAATAAATAGTATAGGAGGTGAATGTATTGCCAAGGTACTGAGCAGTCATCACTGCCCTTTGACATCCAGCATCTTTAAAAAAGGTGACCTCCAAATAGAAAAAAAGGGGAAGGAAAAATAATCAATATTTACTCTTCCTGGTAAATAAAGATAATGGAACACAGATGTGCCATATGCCTGTGCAAACAATAATTTGAACAGAATAAAGCAGTGCTTAAATTTAGCTGCTTCTTAATGGAAATGCCTTATGTTTATTATGACTTTTTATAATTACATCTAATTTAATTGAACAATTAGAACCTTTTTAAAATTTGTCTTTATCCTAGGAATGACTTGATTTAATTTGCATTAATGTTTTATTTGCAAACAATAAATATTTGAAGTTCATTTGACTCTGCTCTGTACTAAGTTGCCATTTTTTCTCTGTTCTACAGTTTGGTTACAAACTGGTCACATTAAAATCAGATAGTGATTAAATGGGCTCAAAGTTTCCTACTAACAGAACCTGAAGTCAGATGAGAACATTTTCTCTTCAGGTACATCAGAATTCTGGATTAGGTAATAAACCAATCTTTCACAATACTTTTGACTTCAGCATTTTCCATTTAATCACACTGATTTTGATCCCAAACCCACCAAGCCTACACTCAAGCATAAGCATGAGAAAGCAGTGATTTTCAGCTTTGGCCCTGACTCAGCATTTTTTTTTGCTGTTCTGCAAATGTTTTCACTTCTTCCAAACAGAAATAGAATCACATACTATTCTAATGTGATTTTATTGCCAAGAAACATTAAAGTGGCAACTTTTCAGCATGTCATTTCAGCTACTCCTCAAAATCATCTGAGGACTTCCTCAAATTTATTACATAGTGAACTACAGAAATTCAAATGGATTTTTTTCCAGGACTCAGACATCACTGAGTTAGTGTGGTTTAATGAGTTACTATTACTTAGCTGGTTTAATTCATAAACAGTTAATGAAAAAGTTTAAGTCAGTGCATTTTAGCCCCTGATTGCAATGGCTTGATAGAACATGCACAGATCTGTTACTGATGTCTAAGCAGTATGTGCCAATAACTTTATTACATTGTAACTATGAGGGTTGATTGAATTTAAATAACTTTTGGAGGCAACACTGTGGAAGCGTTGTGGATACAAAGCATCTCTATTAAGGGTAAAAGGTCATATAAAAATTTTTCTTTAGTTGTCTAGAAAGTAATCAAGGTATTTTATGTTAGGAGAGATGTCTGGGTGAGCTGGTAAGGATATAGAAGCAGCGTGCACTTTCTATTTCTACAATATACTATTCCTCTGCTCAGAGCTTGAAGATGGGAAGCTGGTATACAAACCTGTACAAGTGACAATTCCTTTCAGCTAAAATTCACCCATGATGGAAATAAGGCTGTTAATCTCAACAGAAGATATTTGTTGGGGTTTTTTAAAGTAATTGAATACTAAGTACTCCTGTTAGAATTAAGAATTAGCAATAATCTGAAAAGTGAAACATCAAAAGTCAAAGCATGACGACATTTATCTTCTCTTTCTATCTATCTATCTATCTTTTATCTATTTATCTATCTTTTCTTCTCTTCATCAGTGTATTTTTCCCACTGTTTACTCTCTTCAGCATACATATGTCACACAGTTAAAACTGTAATCCTCTGAATGCAAACACAGGTGACTAGCAGCTATGCTGTGCAGTCACACACAGAAAGTAGCATGTGAAACAAACCTTTGGATGCATTTCACATTTTCATGCAGTGATTATGAAGTCTATATTTACTATTAGTGCTTAAAAATCTCAGAATCTGCCTATTTCACTATATTGTGGTTTTTTTCAGTACTATTTAGTTCATAACAATTCCATATTGATATTCCCACATGAAGAATTTTTTGTTTATATTTTTGTACACCAGACTGTACCCATTTCCTATGGTGAGACAAATAGCCCATTAGTCACCTATAAATCTGGGTGGGATTAGGAAGTGGGTGGTAAGCAGCACAGATAAGATACAACCACATGAGAGAGATTTGTTCTAACAAACATCACAAAGTATTTGTGTTTCATAAACAGCTCTATTATTTGAAGCTATCCAGTGACTACATACATAAATCTTCTATGGATAATTTTTTCTCTTGACAGAAAGAAATCCTGATGCTGCTAAAATCCTCCAGGTCTTCCCACAGGGACTGCTCCATTTCTGAGCTGCTATTCCTGTTTGCTCTCTTCTCTGAGCTATCATACACCAGTCTTCACAACACTGCTGAAGGTTCTTGGGCATTGTGTGATTGGTCTTTGCAACCACTGGATGTCTGTGTCTGGCTCAGGTGAAAGTAAAGAACTGGGCTCAATTTGGTTGCCCACTGTATTCTGAATCTGAAGTCCATGTACCAAGCCATAAGAAAATTTTCTTGATCATATATTCCTCTGATGTGGTGGTTGCCAGTTGGACCTTCTACCTTTTTTCTAATTGATTGTAAATCCATCCTGCATTCCTCTTAGTTTACTGCTTAAAGCAGGGTCTTGAAGGATATGCAAGAATGAATTAATGAATGAACACTGATAATTCAGAAAAAGAGGAGCAGTTATGCTTATTTCTCTTCTTATGAATATAAAAGACAATACAATTAAAAACATTTAAGTTAAAGACTAAACACTACATAAAATCTTTTCAGATTTCTAACCATTTTCTTGGGATTAAAACAAAACCAAACTCATAAAACTGGTGATTGCTTCACAATAACACTCTTTTCCCTGCTTTCCATCTGCCCCTCCCATTTATGTCATCAATGGGAAGTAGCTGGATTAAGGGGCCTTCATTTTTTGGTATGATGTTCTTTTTGATTACTTCTTCCAGGGTTTAATCCAAGTATTTATATCTGTATTCCAGACATCATTCTCTTTCTTGAGTGCAATATGAGGCGAGAAGAAAAAATGTTTACAAAATGCTTTCCTCTCTTTATTCATTTCCTGCCACTTTTGATTACAAATGTGTTTTACCTAAGGCTTAAAAAACACAAAGTAAGGTGCAATGACACAGCCCCTGTGTACCAGACCCATACAGAAGACTTCAGAAGCTAAAAGGATATCCAAACCAAATATGTGCTCTAAATATGAAAAATCTCTAAATTGGGATTTTTTTTCTCACAAAGTATTAGACAGTTTAGCTAACAGCTGAATCATAGGTATTTATTTAATCTTTTAAAACACAATTTTCAAAATAGATAGGAGTCACAGATAATGTTTATGAGTATAGGGGAAGAATTCTGTGTAAATTCGAAGATTTTTAATTATACTGGCTGTTTTGGATTCAGAGATTATTTGTGAAGAAACCACAATTTTGTGAACCTATTTGTCATTCAAACCAGTGTGACAGTATTGCATGCAAATTTTTAGTGCCTTGAAAGCCTCCGAAATTTTTCCAGTTCCAGATTTTGTGGGTCTTCATTCAAGTTTGAAAGCAACCACTTATGTTGGACTCACAAGGTTTTATTTCCTATCTGGATCCACATATACAAGAGAGCTTGAAAAACATAAACAGCTCCAGTGTGAATAGATGAAATGCCATGACTGGGGAAGGACAGAAAAGCTACTCAGTCCTTTTGGTATGTAATGGGTGTGGGACCAAATATATGAAGCATGGACATCCCTTTAGACCTAAAGAGAATGATGGATGTGTTGGTATTTATTGTTATTGTTTAGTAAGACAGTGAAATAATCATCTCTTCTTTCTTCTGTAGAACATGTGTATAACTGAAACAAAATACTATGTAAAGATAACTAAGAAGAGTAATGTGAGATGAAAGTGCAATTCAGAGGGGCAAGAATTCTTATCCATGTACTCAAAAAGCTTTAAATTTGTTCATAGGATGACTATTTTCAAACAGTTCATTACCTTAAAATAATATTTCCCAATGTTGTAAATGCTTAGAATTAAAGGCTGTCTCTGCTATTAGTAGTTTTACAGCAGAAAAAGATGGGTTTCAAAGTTCCTGGCATTCTGTTATTTAATTTCTTCCCACTGGTAATCTTGTCAGATTTTCAGACATGCTAAAATGACAGAAAGAAAGGCACAAGGAAATAACCTTATATGCAAGAACACTGGCCCATTTCATTCAGTATCATGTTTCTAATAGTGGACTCTGTCAGATGTTCCAACAGATGACAAAAATAAGCAACTCATACTTATGCCCACATTGCCAAAGCCATTTGGATGCCTAAATCGTATTGATATTAACCTTTGTGAATTTAAGCTCTAAGGAATAAATTGCCTTAAGCATCTCGGATAACTTGACATAGCAATAGAATAAAACAGAAGTTTATTCCTAACCTGTGGCAATGACTAGTTGGCTTATTCACTGGAGCATTATGGATAATGCTTTTTCTGAGTTCATTTGTGAATTACCTTATCTACCATGTACAAGAAAGACTTATATCCTTTGCTCCTCTGCACAAGAAAATATAAATAGGTTACTGGCATATCCATACCCACTACCACTTTGTGCGATGCTATCTGTTGTTAGGATTCTCAAGTGCCTAGTAAAGTATGATGTTATTGAAACCATTCTTTGACAAATTTGGTTGAAGTTGCCAAAACCATCAGAAATTACACGAAGGGACTATACTTTTACATAATTCTTTCCCACACAGGGTTATGTACTTGCCATCAAGACTTTAGGCCTTATAAAACTGAAATCAAGATACATATCTTCAGTGCTTCAAGCAGTGAGAGAGCATATTTTGATAGTGGATTTGAACACAACATGAACAAAGGCTCTAAATCAAAACCATGAGCTGAATGCTGGAAAATACTGCTGTTTTGCCTTCTTACGTGTTCTTCTGAGATAATAATAACCTTAAGCCATTTTTTATTAGAAAGACTCAGATCCATTTTGCCAGTTTTCTCAGTCTAGCCTCACAGTCCCTATATACAAAAACTTGTTATGAATTGCAAGCCCCGTTCCCATTACTCAAAAAATGAGAAAATTCCCTACATTCATCTTTGATTAAGTATGTGGAACTCATCAGCTCTGGTGATTTTCACTACACCATAGGGCTATTACTTGTAGTCAACTGTCACACACTTATCTACATGTGGATTTTGGATGCTGGCAACTGAGTATGTTATGAAATTTATGTTGTTGTATACTGTGGTTTATCAGTCTGCATGAAAGTTAGCCTCCAAGGAAGCAGAAAAAGACTTGTAGTGAATGTTTGAGCAGCACTAAAATAAGTAAATATAAATGAAAATATATTTAAAATAATAATACTTCCTTCAATAATTCTAGGAAGATCACCAAATGAGGGAAAACAGCTTTCATATTATATCCAGTAAGCAGGGAGGCTCTCTTACTATCAGGTGTAGGGAAGCTGTGTGTAAAATCAAGGGGCTTCACAAGAACACAGGAGATCTCTGGAAAAGACCCAGTTACATAGTTCAGATTCCACGTGAGCTGCCAAAAGTCTGATTTCAGGTGAAAAAAATTACTAAAAATGGATTTTCTTCCTGTACAGTTCTCTCAAGGAAAACTGCAAAAGACACCACATTTCCTTGTTATTTACAGTTCTTCACAGGATTCTTTCTGCACTGGGAATATATGCCTTTGTGTGTTTATCTTGGATTTTTTTTTTCCTTATTTCGCTATTTTTGGTTTTGTTGTTTCTTTTTGCTGTCTTTTTCACCTTGGTGAGTTGAGGTGCGGGAGGTTTGGCTGTTAATAATTTTGGGTGTTGTTTTGTTGGGGTATTTTTTATTATTGTCTTTTTTACTTTGTCCTTTCTATTCTGCCTGTTTCATCTTTTCTTCATTAACATGATTCCTTCAATAAATTAGTGTTGGGCTCAGATTTGTGGTTGTTAATAGCATTTGCAGAAATAAACTGAGTATTTGAAATTCTTTATCCATCCTTTGCATATACATAGTGCCTAGAGACTCAGATAATTAGAAGATAGATAAATATTTTCAATATAACCAGTGATAATTAGGGAATTCTTTTTAGTATCAACTAGGAGAAGACAAAGAATGTCTCTAACAGATTTTCCTACCTGGCTGGATTGTTCTGATTTTGGCTGTTTATTTCCCAGTTAGAGAAATAAGGAATATTTTTATTGTTGTTGTTACTCCAGATAGATAGTTTTTTGAAGTCTTCAAATGCCATTTACTTTTGTATTGAGAATTTCTCTCTCCAAAAGTGTAGTCTATGAGCAGTTTTCTCTAAAGTTGTAATAAATGTCTAGGCAAGTCACTATCTTGTCAGTCAGAGGCAGCATAACTTTCAGTGATTCACAGAGCAGTTGTTTTCATGAAAAGTACTGTCAGAAAATACTTTTTTTTTTTAAAGTGATAACAGATTTGAAACAGAAAGCTTACATCAAACTCAACTATTATTTGTCAAGTCATTTAATAAATAAATTAGCTAATTGATCCAGCCAGCACCTAGCTACATTTCAACCAAATATAGAGCTGCTGTATATTGTATGTACGTACAGCTGCTGATGGCAGTTCAGTCAGTAGAGATTGTTTAAATTAGATCATAACCATTGATATAATTTTTAGGCAACAGATACAGTCAATTGCCACAGTTTCAATATCCTTTGATTATAAAGGGATATAAAACAGGACTGACTCCTGTCTACAATACTAAAGGTATTTGTTAGAAAAACAGTATTCATGTCTCCTATTTAGAGAAATGAAAATGTCTGTTTACCCTGAAAACAGCATACATTTTCTCTTCCTTTGAGTATATTTTCATGATTATTGCTTATTAGACTATTCTCTTTTTAATTTGAACATTTTTTTTATAAATAAAACAATTGGTCAGAAGAAAAAAAACTTAATTGGAACTAGTATGGAAAAATATTTTTAAGGTAATAATAACTTTAAAGTAACTTTAAATAACTTTTAAATAACTTTAAAAATAACTTTGAGCTGTTAATACAGGAAAAAAGTTTTGATTTTCTTATCTATCTGGAAAGGTCTTTTTACAAAGCTGGAATTGAAGAGCTCAGACCAAACACCTTAAATGCCCAGAACTGGATCAACATCAATAGAAGGAATGATGACAAATATTTTACTTAGCGCCATAGCATGTTTCTTTCAGAAAAAATATGTGCCAAAATCCTACATAACTTAAAGGATTTTGCATTTATATCCTTATTTGTAAAAATGTCCAGCATGAGGACATAGCTGGTGTAAACTGGATTAGCTCCCTGGATTCCAGGACTGCTAAGTCAAATATTCTTCTTTGTGACTAATTTCTTTATTTCTGTCCTGACAGACTAAGGTACAATAAGAAAAGAGATGCTGGGGAAAAAAAAAATCTAACATACCTTTCAAAGTATCACCTCCTTAGAAGAAAAAAATGGCTTGATTTCATATTAAGGATTAGTTCTGATTTGAGGCAAGTTGTTTCACTATGTGTTCCAGACATTCTGTCTCCACAGCACTGAAAGTCAAAGTAATTCACTGTAAGCTCGCAGTGGGTTGATATTGGTTGATGTCAGGTCAGGTCAACTGCAGCCCAGGATGCAGTTGGCTTTCTGCACTGCAATTGCCAGCTCATGTCCAGTCTTTCATCCACCAGTCCCCCCAAGTCCTTCTTGGCAGGGCTGCTCTCAGTTAGTTCTTCTCTCCATCTGCACTCATATCTCGGATCACCACGACCCAGGTGCAGCACTTTGCACTTGGACTTGTTGAAACTCATGACTCATTGAAATTGATGTTCTCATTGGCCCACTTCTCCCGCTTGCCTGGGTCTCTCTAGATGACAACCTGTCCTCTTGTGTCAACTGCAGCACTCAGCTTCATGTCACCTGCAAACCTGCTGGGAGTGCACTAGATCTCACTGTCTATGTCATTGAAAAGGAAATTGAAGAGCACCAGTTCCAAGACAGAGCCCTGAGGGACACCACTTGTCACGGGTCTCCACTTGGACATCGAACCATTGATTGCAACTCTGAGAGTGTCCACACAGCCAATTCCTTATCCACTGAGTAGTCCATGCATCTTCAAGCTGGAAATAAGAATGTCATGTGGAACCAAGCCAAAGGCCTTACTGAAGTCTTGGTGAATGACATCAATTTGTCTTCCCTTGTTGACTGTTGCAGCCACTCCATCACAAAAGAGTAAGAAGAACATTGAAAGTTGGTCTGGTCATTACTTCTATAGAGAATCCAGTTATTTATATTGACTTCTCAAGGACAAGTACAGTATACTTTGATTCGGTGCATTTACAAATGGTAAAAGACTATTTGCCAGTCTTTATCCTGCACCATTTGAAAGTAAGAATCCAAGAAGAAGAAAAACACACATTTTTCATAGTCAAAATACTAGCTTTGAGTGGGGAAAGTGACTGCTGAAGAATAAGGTGATATGTTGCATGATGTATGAGTGTCTTAAACAACAAAAGATTCCTTAACAGTCTTTCCAGGCTTTGGATCAAGACAAGGAGTATGTAATATATTTTTTATTTTCCTTTTTTCTCCTTTGTGCAGGCATTTAGACATGATGAAAGAAAGAAACCTGATATCACTGGCTTGAGTAAGCCATTGTGTGGGTAGTTAAAAAAAGTTTTTCATTTCATTTCTGTAGAACTTTTTTTCTCTTCTCTATCAAACTGAGGCATTAGGTTTTTCTATGTTCAAAGTGGGCAGCTTCAAAATAGTGTATTGTTATTTCTTTTGCAGAGTATTGTAATAATATGGATCAAAAAGATTAAACTTTTATGAAGTAAAACATATGAAGAAAAAATGTCCTGTACATATACACGTGAGGAAAGAGCCTATGGAGATGACTGAGGAAGGGAATAACAGAGTACAAGACATTGGGTCGAGGGCAAGATCAAACCATATATATTAGGACAATATTAGACCTAAGTTATTTTGAAAATCCCACTGCTGCTTTT